>JARQZK010000926.1:7500-10000 GCA_030704885.1 Cynegetis impunctata | reverse complement strand
CCCGTTTCGGCAAACGTGGAATATAATTTGCAGACCCAACGAAGCGCTTGTTCGGTCGAAGTTGAACATGACCTCATTCTATTGAGGACTCGAGATTGGTTGGAATGAATTCTTCAGAAAAAAAATAATAACTAATTGATTGGGCCGATATTTGATAGTAAATAGTTGATGGAATCCGTCGTTACTACGTGATAATTTAACATGATTCATAAAACTAAATTTGAATTTACTACGTTTATTATCACAAAATATTTTGAAAAATATAACACTGCGATTGCAATTTCGGTCACTAGACCAACATCGGGCAGATTGAGTTAAGAACTGAATACAGAATAATTATCGGTGCACACGAATTGCGGTCGATTTTGCGAGAGTGACTGAATTGCGGTCAAAATTTTTGTGCCTACCTGAGGAGTCCTAATCTCCAAACGAACTGCGGTTAGAAACTTATTTAGGGGCAAGAGGGTAAATTGAAAGTAAAAGTTCTAATTTTTATAAAGATATATATATATATATATAATATACAAAACATAGATATTATGCAATACTACAGACTACATCTACATGCATATACATCATAAAACTACTTCACTAAACTTATAACTAACACATTTTACAAAATTATACCTACTAATATGTTTTTTATTGTACTGACATATTTTGTTGTTAATAAACTCTTGTTTATCTAATGCATTTTTTCGCACAAATCTCGTTTTATTATCATATATATATAACAGAATTTATTTTATGGTATGAATGGCTTGCTCAAAATCGATTATAATAGTTTTCGGGTTCAAATTTTGCCCTGAACATTTACATTTATCTTCCAGCAATTTGAATAATTTGAAGTAGCTGCTTTTCTGTTTATCTTTTAGAAGAAAAAAAGCCACAGGGACATAGGTTCCTTTTGCAAATGCATGGATGGTAAATAATTGCAAAAAATATTTGGTACAGTAGTCAAATGTACCATCCATATATAATGTTTCTTGAAGACACATCAATTTTATATTTTTTTCGCAGGAAAACACTACAATATTATTCTCGATGTCATTAATCAATAAAAATGATTCTTCCTTGATGGTTGAAATGTCTAAATCCATCAGATATTTATGGACATCACTTATATTTCTTGGAAGTTTTGGCACCAATTTTAATCTTGAATAGTTAATATTATTCCGGATGTAATGCACATCCTTTGACGTTAGGGAGTCTAGATAATTTTTGTAGGTGTTGATTTCTCGATGAATAAGTTTTGACGGTCGTTCGGAAAGATCTTCCCGAGCCTTCCTTTTTACCGAATTGTTGATTCTTTGTCTCACAAGAATATTTTCGGTTAAACTGTGCTTATATTCTCCACATTTTTTTGAAAATATAGAGTTCAAAGTATACACTTTTGCACTACACGTTTTGTTGGTACAACACCACACCACTTCACCAGATTTTTTCAAATCTCGATACTTCCGAAACTTTTGATTATCGAAAATTAGCAAGGGATTGCCACGCTCGCTCAACATATGTTGTAATTCCATACTGTCTCTATAAATTTAAGAGACAAACTAAAATGTTTTGGTGATTACCTTAAATTTATACGTCACCCCTTCCCTTTGAGACAGATTATTATTTTACTTTTCTTTGAATTTTTGTCAACAACATCGTTAGGCCAATTATTACCATATTTCTGGTTAACCGCCTAATACATGATATGTATAGAGATTTAAGATAAAAAGATTAACCATCCAAGCAATTCAGTCGTCGAAAACAACCACCTAAGTACCCTTCTACCTGATTCAAATTTTGACCGCAATTCGTGTGTCTCCATAATTATAGATATTTGATGAAAATCCATTATAATATTGTAAATAAAACTCACAGTTTTTGATTTTCACTATATTTTGATATATATGTTAGTAGTGGTTCATGTCCTAATGTATATGTTGACCAAACTGGCAGGAACTTTGAGTTCGAATATCAGAACATAAAAGAAGTTACGACAAGGAAAAATTAGATTCTACTTATGCATCACATCTCCTAGAGCAAAATCATATTTTTAATAGTGAATTTGAAATATAACATGTAGAAAAGAAAGGCTATAAATTCAATTCATAAGAAGCTGTTGAAATTAATAGTATGAAAAATTCCAATAATTTGTTAAATGACCAATTAGATATGAATAGTTCACCGTTGTTAAATCTTTTCTCGATGTAATATTGAATATTTATGCCTATTGTGTTTTCCCAAGTCATTATCAGTTTGTACTTTCTACCTGCACCAGTAGCCCCCAGTGTATTGTCCCATTTTTTTATACTATATTAGACACCCTACAAGAATAATTAAATAATAAAATAATTATTGAATAATTCACATCCACATAATCAATTTTTGGAAAACAAAGAAGCCCAAGGCTATAACCTCCAAATAGAGAGAGAATATCATTATATTTTTCTATTTTTCAATTAATTTATTTCAGTTTTGTCATATAAGTTCGTACAACTGATTAAAA
>JARQZK010000926.1:0-2500 GCA_030704885.1 Cynegetis impunctata | reverse complement strand
GCAATTTAAAAAAAATGTTGAGATTTTACTGGTAATAGTTCAATATTTCCAGAACACTCTGTAATTCAGATGAAAATACTAACGTCAAATAAAAACATGACTCTTGGCATTCAAAAAAATGCAATAAAAAAATACAGGTTTACATGGTCCGTATTTGAAATTGAAAGTTGAGGGTGGCCCAATTTATACGACACCCCTGTATTATATAATTTTTATTCAGATATTTAGATAGCTTAGAAAAAGTGGCAATGGCAAAAAAGATAATTGTTTTGAAACAAATTCATTAAATAAAAAGATATAGGCAAAAAAAAGGATTTAGAAATTTTCGAATTTTCCATATAACTCCAGAACTAGAGGAGCTAGATCAGAATTTTTTTTTATCCATATAACTGACCTCTGAAATATGCAACTTTGCCCCATTTAACATCCCTCTATCTCTTACCGTTATCGAAATCCCCATGCATATACTCGAATTTGAATAGCCCTGTATATATATATATATATATATATATATATATATATATATATATATATATATATATATATATATATATATATATATATATATATATATATTATATATATATATATATATATATATATATATTATATATATATATATATATATATATATAATATTATATATATATTGTTCAGAAAGATTTCCGCGGTCGGAAGTATTTCGAAAAAACTTGTTTTCACGGAATGAACACGCGTAAAAGATTTGAAAAATCTCGACGTTTCGGCTCCTTTTGCGAAGCCATCTTCAGGAGAATTAGGAAGGGAAATAATTCAGACTCGTGGTCTCATCTGCTACTCCACGAATCGAATTTAGGAGGAATCGCGAAAAAATACGATGCGTGGTCTCAACCTGCCTACTCCACTAACCGTATTGCTTCCTGTCAACTCTGAAGTCTAAATCTGCCTACTCTGTCAAAGAGTCAACTGACGGGCCGATCGTCGCCGTGGCCGTATTTATAGGGGAGGGGGTGGGTACTCACGTCACGCTCACTCCAGTGCGTGGATGCACTCTGATGGGCGTTACATGGCGACCACTGAGAAGTGGTTTCCATGCTGATGGAGTCGGTGACTGTCATCTCTGGTGTTCCAACAATTTGGACGTTTTTCTATTTCTACAGCTTCACGGATAATTCGGGATTTGAAAGATCGGACGGGAGCAATAGTTCTTGTATTGGGGAAATCGATAATGTGGCCTGTTTGGGTGTGATGTTGGGAAAGGGCGTTGGCGATATCTGAGTGTCTTACCGAAAGTGAATGTTTCCTTGGCACGGACCTGAATTCGTCGGGTTCGTTTGTCCTATATAGGAACGAGGACAATTGGAACAGGGAATCTTCAATATAACACCGTGATTTTCGTTAGGAATTTTTATCCTTGACGGAATCTGACCAGATTGGGAGAGTTTTTGTTGAGTAGTGAATATTGTTTTGATGTTTGTGTTTTTGAGAGATCTTGCGATCTTATCTGTTACTCCTTTGATGTAAGGAAGAAATAATTTAGGTGTAGATTCTTGTTCAGTGGGATTGGAAGGTGGTAGAGGTGGGCGTGATAATTTGTGTGTTTGCGTATGCTCTTGTCAATTTGATATGTGTTGCAACCGTTTTCGTAATACTATATATGTTTTTAAGAGTTTTGATTTCTGATTCACGGTGTTCGTCGTCAGATAGTCGAATGGAACGGTAGATCAGGGTATTAACTACAGAGTTAAGTTGAGAAGGATGGTGGCTGAGACTGGGGCATTCAGATAACGGTTTGTCATGAGAGTGGGTTTACTGATAAACTGAATAGGAGAAGCCTTGGGATGGAAGTTTTTTGATCATGACCATCGAGGAAATGGCAGAGACCCATCGTTTTCCACTTCCATTGTGAATTGGATACTTGGGAATGTATGCAATTCAAATGATTACAAGAAGTGGAGGCAACGATCCTTTGCGCCATGGGGCCAGATCGCAAAGACATCTTCTAACATAACGTAGCCAGCATGATGGTTTAAGGTCGAATGACGAGAGAGCTTGGGTTTCGACATGTTCCATGAAAATGTTGGCTATGATCGGGGGAGAGACGGGATCCCATTGGGGCTCCCTTGACTTTGTCTGAATGAATTGGCCTTGAAAGATGAAATAAGTGTTGGCCATGCAGTGTTTGATCAGGGATAGGTGCTCTGGGGATATTTGATGTTTTCGTGTCTAGGATGGAAAGTGGTTTCTTCAATGGGGAAATATCTGTAAATAAGCGGAGACAATATCAACAAACTAACAAAGGAGATTCACGTTGGGGTAATATCAATACTTTGAAAGGAGTTCAATGAAGTGAAAAGAGTTTTTGACGTATGACTGGGTTTTGTTCGGCAAGGGGTTGAAAGGGTTTTTTGGCGAGATATTTCGCAAGAGGATGTGTTGGACACTTGTAAGCGCTGACAATGGGTCGAAACGTGGAATATTAGGCTTGTGAACTTTGGGTAGACCATAAATTCGAGGGGTT
>JARQZK010000925.1:0-89051 GCA_030704885.1 Cynegetis impunctata | reverse complement strand
TGCTTTGAAAGTGTGGAAAAGAGTCGCAATTGCTAAGCTCTGATTTAGGTCGATCGTAGGTTACGACTGTGAATACCGTAGCAGTAACTGAGTATTAAGAACTGTATTGACCTACTCATTAATAGATTTCTTTCGTACTGAACGAATAGAAGTGATTTTTATAAATAAAATCAGATAGATCAGTTTAAGCGGTCGTTCTTTTGTTTTCAATCAGATCCCCCCTCCAAAACTTAAAAGTGATCGTAAGTATTTATTCTAAACGTTATTAGTTTAGATTACATTGGCAAAGTTAACCTCAAAATTTGCAGTTTCTATATATTTGAAATTTTCACACAGATGTGATGAAAATGAGCGCATTCTTTCGGACATTCAGTGAATGAAAGTGTTTTGATTGAAGAATCACTTTCACTTCAATCACATAAGTTCCATCAGTTGTATCAGTACGACAGAACACCAGTATTATCTCTGACAATGAGATATTTCCAACAAGGAAGCACCGTGTCACTCTGTGTCATACTACAGAACACGGTGTATGGGTGCTTGTTGGAAAGCCTTCTTGTTTTTTATGTAAAACGCCAGAGAGCGCAGCCATCGTTATTTTTAAGTGCGATGGACAAGTGATTTCTGCTTGGGTTTATTATGAATTACGTACACCGTCAGAAGCTATTATTGTATCACATAAATAATGAAAACGACAAGTGAAATATTAATATGATATATAGTCGGGTCGGGCTGACATTTGAAAAAAAAAGAGTAGCTGCAATTTTATGACTGATTTGAGGGCGTAATATCATATTTAGTTCTATTTTATGAAATGCAATGATTTTCAAGTCTAGAACATTGTTTATAACAACGTTTTTGTGCAAAAATTTTTCGATTATATTTCGGAAAGTATGTGTTATGGAGAAAAGTGCTTCTCAGACCAAATAATTGTCATTGAAACGCCTTCCAAACTAGACCTGCTAAATCAAAATCGGTTTATTTTTTTAAAAGTTATAGCAAGTTAAAGGCTAAAAATGGTTTTTCTTGAAATTATTATAAACAAATAAATAAACACTTTATTGTTTCATTAAGGCCGTAAAAGTGTGAGTTTCCATGTACTCAAAAAGTGTGCGCAAGGTAGGCGATGCGCTATGAATAGTTGTTGCACAATTCTATTTGTTTATCCCGTTTTTGTAAAATGGACCCAATTTCAACCGTTTATTGTGGGAAAAATTATCAACTTACAGACCTCTAGGAGGTCTCTCTTCAAAGGTAATAGAGTCTACTTGTAATCGCTAGTCTCTGAAAGTTAATTTTTTTCCGGAAACTATTTGAAAATTAGCAATAAACAAATGTTACATTCTGAACCGTTTTTTGCTTATAAATAAATACAATAATTTGCAAAGTATAAGGAATATGTGTTCATCAGTAGTACCATTGTAAAGCTATTAAAAAGGCACACATTTTAAAGAAAAAGTTTCTACGACCTCTAGGAACCAAGATAGCTTTTTTTTTCAATCATTACTCCGTTGTTTATTGACATTTTGAGCTGAAATTTTCACATTTGGTAGGCGACATTTCCAACTTTTTGATCCGACATTTTGCGTGAACTTTGGTTGTTAATTATTCAGCAATATATCAATGTAATATTCTCTGCGCTTCACGAGAGCCGAGTGGTGGGGGTGAGAGAAATTCGCAGCGCTAGAATTTCTCGCGCGCGATGTGGTGCTTCAAAATCGATTGGACAAAAATAAATCGCATTATCTCGGGTTCTAATTATCGTTAAACCTTCTTTTTTTTAATCTGGGGTAGCTCGACGGAAAAATAACAATGGCGCAATTTTCATATACCTAAAATGTCTTTAAACTGCGGAAAAAAGGTGTTGCTTAAATAGTTCATTGATTTATCGCGGTTATTTTTGCATTATTAATAATTCTGAAAATTTTCTGTTATGCATGTCTACAATATAGTATACTTTAAGTAAAAATATAGCTTCCCACAGCTTAATTGAACTATTAACAAGAATACAGTTTGTGTAAGGAATAATATTTATATACTTTTGACGACGGTACTTCTTATTTGATTTGGTCTGTGATGCTGCGTGAGAAATATGAAGCCGATTATCAATTTTTTTTTAAATGTGTGTTTATTTAACAGCTTTCCAATGGTACTACTGATGAACACATATTCCTTATACTTTGCAAATTATTGTATTTAGTTATAAGCAAAAAACGGTTCAAAATGTAACATTTGTTTATTGCTAATTTTTAAATATTTTCCGGCGAAAAATATCTTTCTGTGATTAGCGATTACAAGTAGACTCTATTACCTTCAAAATGAGATCTCCTAGAGGTTTGTAAGTTGATAACTTTTTTCACAATAAACGGTTGAAATTGGGTCCATTTTAGAAAAACGGGATAAATAAATAGAATTGTGCAACAACTATTCATAGCACATCGCCCACCTTGCGCACACTTTTTAAGTACATGAAAACTCACACTTTTACGGTCTCAATGAAACAATAAAATGTTTAATTATTTGTTCATAATAATTTTTAAAAAACGCCTTTTTAGCCTTAAATTTGCTATAAATTTTAAACAAATTAACCGATTTTCATTTAGCAGGTCTGGTTTGGAAGGTTTTTCAATGAGAATTATTTGGTCCATGAAGCACTTTTCTCCATAACCGATAGTTTTCGAAATATAATCGAAAAATTGAAAAAATTGCACAAAAACGTTGTTATAAACAATGTTCCAGGCTTGAAAATCGTTGCATTTCATAAAATAGTACTCAATATGATATTACGCCCTCAAATCAGTCATAAAATTGCAGCTACTTTTTCTTATCATTTTTTGATATTTTTCATGTCAGCCCGACCCGACTAATAGTACAATGATAATCAACCTATAAATTGAAGACGACACAAAAATGAACAGGACGCTTTTTTCAAGCATGCGCAGTGGAATGAAGTGTTTGTACATTTTGACAGCAAATTGGTGGATGTTTACTGTTTATTGATATTTATGAAGAAAGTAAAAATACTCATTTTCGACACAAAATATTATTAAACTGCAAAAAACTGTTCGTTAGAACAGTTGAGTGAAAAATATGTTCGTCAGAACAATTCCTAATATCTTTGGTATGCAGTGACATTGTTTATCTATAAACTTGATTTCAATGAAAAACTTTATTACGATTATTAGGTATTAATAAAACAAGAAGATGCAATGTAGTTTGTGTCGTGACAAGAAGTTTGAGACTTTAAAATTATTAAATCAGCATAAGGCAAGGTGCCACAAGATTACTGAAGTCGTGGCAAAAAAACAATTTATTGTGTGCCCCTTGTGAGAAGAGAGAACTGAATTAAAAACCCATGAAGGCCTTAAGCAGCACATTGAAAATACTCATGATGTAACTATTGAAGTAATCACTTTGCAGTTTATTAGTCTTGAAGAATTCTAGACATGTACAAAATCAGAAAGTTTGAGGCAATGTATGCTAAGCACAGAAGTAACCAAATGAAAGACAATAAAGTAGTGTATTATCATTGCAATGAGAGTGATATCTAAGGTACAGTATTTAGAGCTGTTTAGTTCTGGTCACATATATTTACTTACCTGCCTATTATGAATGTGAATAATCCATGTTTACGTCCCTAAATACTAGAAATATATAGAGAAAGCTGGTGGAACAATAAGGATGAAAGATGTATCTCCCTCAAGAATAAATTGTAATTTATGTAGTGATGGGAAGGCTACAGTTACATAAGACATTTATGTTGGACACAATATAAAGGAACTACAAAGAAAGCATTTATCCTCAGTGGAGAAAGATATGGTGATTGAGAAGTTGCTGTCAGGTGTACCAAGCAGTGGAATTTTAGAGGATGCTAGGAATATGGAGAAACCAGAATTGGAAAGAATAAACTTATTAAGCAGCAAAGATGTTGCATACCTGCGTAGGAAATATAATATTGAGAAGAAAAAGGACAACAATAAAATGGTAGCATCAGCATTGAAAGTTCAGGAGGCACACAAAAAAGCATAACAATGAGGAGGTAACTAAAGTTGCAGAGGTTTATGGTCAGTGCAAGGTAAAATCTTGTTGTGATTCTGAAATATATGTGGTTAGGTTTAGACAAGTATGTGAGAGTGAATGTAGGACATTATGTTTCGGAGTATGCCAAATTTGTATTTAGCGATATGAGTGTAATTGTCCTGTATTTATTGTGAAAAATACCTTGTGTGAGCAAGTTCTCTTGGTATGTATGTATGAGGAGCACATGTACACTAACTCTGTTGCAGACAATTTTGCAAAAACATTAGGAGAATCCTCGACAATCAAAACACAGAATGATGTAGAAGTATGCCAGTTCATTGAATAGATAAGAAACAGCAAAATCACATATAATCAGGATGGGATAGCCACAGACCGCGACAAGATGAATGCTCTGCTGAAATATTATTTCAATTGGGCATAAGATCTTCAGCGAAGGTCTTTTATCAACCAGTATATATGTGAAAAGGTCTGAACCAGCAAAGAAGAGGAAAATAGAAGAACAAGAATATTTTCCTGCATTTATTCTTTCTTTTCTCTTTAAAATAGTTTTTCTCAAGAAAATATTCTACCTTTTCAATAATTTTATGTTAATATGGGTATAAAACATATTCAACTTTTTTTCAGTACTGACATTAGCATAGTTGAGTAGGATCATCCTTATGGTCATCAATGATCATACAAAATATTTAGTATAAATAATATAAAAATTTTAATTAGGTATTGTTCTTTGAGTTGTAATTTTACTATTGCTTTATTATTATTGTTTAAAGTAAGTCCTTAATTGTATATAAATTAGTTAATGATATTGTAAGCCATGTTAGACAATGTGCAAGGGGATCTAGCTCTGTTTTGATGTTTTGATTATTACTAGAGTTGGGTCCTTTTGCGTAATGCTAAACTGTTCTTCACAATTAAATAAGCAAATTAGATGTTAACTTACATAGTGATTTTAAAATGCTTGTCTTTGGTTTATGAGTATTCCGTGTAATCAAAGCAAAGTATGTTGGGAAATAAATGAATATTGAAAAAAAATAATCCTTGTCTTATAACTTCTTTTCTTATCTTTTGTCTTATAACTCCAAAATATTTTGGCTAACCACATTTAAATTGCATTAACAGTTTCCTCCTAGATGTGTTATCCGAATATTATATCCATTGCATTCCAGGGCTATTTTAACTCCTGGAACTTTCGCGCTCTTATTAAAATTCTTAAAATGGCGCTTGACACTTGGCATAATATTGTAGCTTATGCGCATGCTTAAAAAAGCGGCAATAATTAATGCAATAAATAGACTATAAATGTTTTTGGCACTGAAACACTACACGCTCCATCTCAGCTTTTTCTTGTGTTCGGCTGTGCGTGTGTGTGTCACCGTGTCGTAGTTGGAGCAAGAGGCGATGAACGCCGTGTCACACAGTATCACTCTGTGTCGTAGTTGGAAAGATCCCAAAATAACCTCCTCTTTTAAAGTTTACGAGTTCAGAAAATCCTGGATTTCATCATACTTTAGCAGAGAATGTAGATCTATGTTCCCTGACTATAGCAATGTAGTCCACATACAAAATAGTCATTTTCATGACACAAGTAATATTAATTTCGTAGGAGCAACAACTATAAACTTACTTTGTTTTAATGATACAAGATAACTATCTGTTGAATTCAAACAAATACACTTAAATTTATTGAAAATTTTGAAAATTACCAAATACCACGCTTATAATGAACGATAATTATGTATTACTTTTTTCTACGAAAGTATATAGGTTTCATGAATTTGTAATATTTACATGATATTGACAATCAGGTGTATTCTTACAAAAAGAAAACGTTTTCAAACTATTCACATAATCTCTGCATACCTACAAGTTGTATATTTCTCTAATTTCTTCAACCTTCATGGTAAACAAAATCACTAACTTTCTGTAATTAGGTGATACCTACACACAAATTACCATATATAATTTTGCAAAATGGAAATTTCGATTAAAAATATTTTTTACTTGTAAATATGAATGTTAACATTCGATACAAAGACGAATGTTGACATTTTAGCCTACAAGTGACAAACTACTGAATATAACTGATACAAACTGAACAATATATTTTTCCTTGTGTTTTCAAACGAAATTTTATTATAATACACTTTATTATACCTTGTAGGAATATAAACTCCAAGAAAATTAAGCTAAAACTGTTCATTTTTTGTGTACTCCCTCTAAACATTAGTAAATTTTATATAGTAACCCCTCTTCCTCCCCTATGTCGGAGCATAATTTTTGTAGTCGAAACCAATTTATTTCCCTTCAAATGTCATATTTGAAGTGTTGTCATATATATTGAAATATCCTATAAAGTACAATAATATACCGATACAAATATGAACTGGTTCAAAAATGTACTGTAGTCTAAGTTGATGGAATGCATACTGTATATGGAAAACTATACATAGAAAAATTTTGACAGTATACTACTGTCGAAAGGGGCAACTCGACTAAAATATTTTAAAGATGGTGGCATTTCCGGTTATAATGGATGTAGATATCAACTTGTTTATTCTGAATAGGATTCCCTGTATATTAATACGTTTTTGGATTCTACGCAAGATTCTAGGTAGATTATGTGTATCATGTCCAATACCTAAGTCTAAGCGTTTTTGACACATTTAGGTTTTTATGTCAAAAATCACGATTGTAAGCCCTAATATAACTATCGATTGTTCCTATAAGGCAGCCCTTATCACTGACTTTAGTTTGGACTCCTTGTTGAGAAAGACGTAGTCTAATAGATTTTGTATGATATTTGGATAACTAGTCATACAGGGTGTGCAAAAAATGAAATCTGAAGTGAGATTGAGAAAACTGTCCAATATCAATTTTTTTTAAATGGAAACCCCCCATTTTCATTATTTTGTAGTATTCAGCATCAAAAATTAAGGTAATTTTGTATGATGTTATCTCTACCTGAAATTTTAAGTTTTCAAAATATTGCCAATTTAATATTTTTATATGACGATTATTCCACAATCAACTTACTACTAGTTCGCTCTGACGTTGGCATCATGAAAAAATCAAACTAAATAAATTTTTGAGCTGTCATTGTCACACCTCATTTGAAAATTATTAATAATCATGCCGGGGCGCTTAAATTATACGTACGAAGATTATTTGAACTTATTTATTATTTATGGACAATGTGATAAAGCGTTATCAAGAACATGTGAAAAATTTGCCATCCGATATTGAGAAGAATACACGATTTATCCAAGGCCATCTATCTTATTCTATTTTGGTTTATATTTAATTATTCTTATTCTGAAGTTTGTATCGGCCGCAGATGCGACACCTATGTTTGGATTATTATTGTTTAGTTGGCGTTAGTCGACACGTTGAGCTCTTCCAGCTTCTCCAAATTTCTCGTTTATTCTTGAAGAAATCCTATATAATTCCTAATTAACACCTACTACTAATACTAATAACAGTTATTCTGTCTGTGCTGTGTTATAGGGTTTCATCCATATAAGACTGTACGGGAGCGATTTACGTCGTAATAATTTTTTTATACCGGTATTTCTTACGCAACCTAATTGATAATTAATTTTCTTTCTGAATGAACTGGGGTTCAGGGGGGACCCAAGAGTCCCCCATTATTTCACTTTCACCTAGCTTAACTCAAAAACTAACCCCTCACGCCCTTAAAACTTCAAATTCATTATATTATATTGAAGAACATACAGATGAATCGTCCTCATATATTTTTTCACCTGCAGATATTTCTTCTCTAACAAAAGAAGTAAATATGATTAATTCACAATTTAGTGGTGACCTTGAACTAACCAGTCAAGCCAATAATTTATTTCAAGTTATAGCAGATATATCAGTAAAACTAATCCAACAAATAATAAACTTGAAAATCTATCTATACTCACTCGTCAAATTAATTCAGAAAATGGCAACTCATCTAAGACCGACACTAATAATAGCTCAAAAAAACAAAAACTAATTTCTATACAGGAATCAATTAAATCTCACAATATTTCCAAAACTAAAATAAATTTAAAGTTCTCTACCTATGGTCCATATATAGTGATATTAGAGTCAAAAAGCGAACGCAATATAGGAAACATGCATCCTATGGATTGAGGGAAAAGGTTGTCAACTTTTGGAACTACAAACATAAAATATATTACAAAAAAGGGCAAATCACGTATAGCAATAGAATTTCAATCAGGGCTTTCACCAAATCAATTTCTTACAAATAATCCGTTTATCAATGAAAAAGGCATAGATTTCTATATTCCAATCAGATCACTACTCACAAGTAAGGGAGTAGTTAATAATGTAGTAGTTAATAATGTAGGTTCAACAATAACTCGGGAAGATATTTTAAACAGCGCGGATTCACGAGTAAAAATTATTGACGCAAAACAATTTGATAGAAGAGTAGTAAATGGGGAAAACGTTACGTTTGAACCATCAAAATCTTGGTTGATTACCTTCCAAGGTAAAATCTGCCAGAAATGATAGGCATTTGGGGATGTATCAGAAAAGTTTCAATATATATAGGACCTGTGGTACAGTGTTTTCATTGTCTGCGGTATGGGCATACAAAGTCTAACTGCAATGGCAATAAAAGGTGTAGTAATTATGCAGAAAATCACGAAGAAGAAAACTGTGGAACGAAACTATCTCTAAAATGTGTGTATTGTTCAGCTGCACACTCATCAACAGATCGCCCAGAATATCAACGACAAAAAAAAATAAATAATATCATAGCTCTAGAAAATGTCTCGTATTTCGAGGCTATCAAACTTGTACCAAAGTATTATGTTTCAGGCTTTTCCTCTAATTCTCAACCCTTTGAATGACCATCTTCATCTCCTCCAATGTATCCGTCACTACCCTCCTATAGGACTACATCGTCTCCGCAGGAAGCACAAATTGTATCAGTACAAAATAGAACAATGCTTCAAAGAAATACTCCTCATTCATCTGCACCTTCCATTGCTTCAGCGGCAAAGGAAAGGAAACCTCAACCATCATCAATGGGATATGACAAAATAGCCCATAATAATGTACTCATGTCTTCAAAAAGCTCTTTCAATCCATCATATATCCTGATGAATAATAAGAAAAATTCAGAAAATAATCAAAATTCCTCAGTATCATCTTTTATTACCAAAGAATTCACAGCAAATAATACACAATTTGTACAGAGTCTTCTACAGGTATATAGGTACCATAATATATCTAATTGGCCTCTCAATCCTCCAACATCGGTAAATCAGGTAATTCTGTCTTCGCCCATAAATGATCAATCCTCCTCATCGTCTTTAAGTCAGGTGATCTCCCCATCATCTGATATCCAGGCGATGTAATAAAATCAAACTTAACCTAAAATAACTTTTCAGTCCTCTACCAAACTACTTTATACTATAATAATTTTTAATCACTATTAATATGCTTAGTACTTTACAGTGGAATATAAGATCAGTTAATACGAATATACAAAACCTAAAAAAAAAATTGAGGACTTGTCACCT
Organism: Cynegetis impunctata; assembly: GCA_030704885.1. NCBI lineage: Eukaryota > Metazoa > Arthropoda > Insecta > Coleoptera > Coccinellidae > Cynegetis > Cynegetis impunctata. Next base: position 79,470 of record JARQZK010000925.1, on the reverse strand, counting down.
GATTCACTATTACTATCAGAAACATGGTTACATCAGAACTACAACTTTCACATCCCAGGTTTCTCTGCACTAAGACAAAACCGTAATGGACGCGGAGGATGTACAACCTCTCTCATTCGATCCTCTCTTGCCTTTTCAGAACTTATTATCCCATATTTCAATTTTCCAGATAGAGTTCAACATCAAGCCTTTCGACTAGGAAATTTAACAATTATTAGTATATATTGCCCTCCTGATGTTATTATTGATCTGGTTACATAGAATGACCTATTAATTAATTTAAATTCCCCCTTTTCAATCTGCGGTGATATTAATGCTCAGAATCCTTTATGGGGTTCAGATAGTCTGAATCAAAATGGGAGGAATCTTGAAGCTTTCATGTTGTTGAATGACATATGTCTATTGAATAATAACTCCAACTCAAGTTACAGCACCAGAGATATCGTTAAGTTCTCCTGATATATCCCTCTGCAGAATCCAAGTATGGAAAATTTTATTGAGGCTAAAAGATTACAAGCTATTGTCAAAGCGAAAATCCAGCAAGCAAGAAAAATTTCCTTCACCAATTTTTTGAAAACCTATTCCCTTCTAATGGCAAACGTTTATAGGATGATGTAAAAAAGTTCAAGTCATGAGCATTCTTCACAAATAAACAAAAGGCAACACAATCCTGTGGTCAAGACATCCTCCAACAACTTTGTCCGACAATAGTTCCTCCACCCCCTGATGAGAATCCGGTTTACCCATCCCCCACTTCCTTTCCCCTAATATCCCTGGATGAACTGTTGGTAACGCTACATTCAAAAAAGATTCATCTCCAGGCCTGGATGGCGTAACGTACTCTATGCTCCGTAACCTCCCTTTGTAAGCTAAACAAATTCTACATGAACTCATCAATTCTAATTTTTCTCAAGCCCATATTCATTTAATACTCAAGGATACAGTGATATTTCCAATTTGCAAACCACAAAACCCTCTTAACGAGGCAATGAGTTATCGGCCCATCGCATTAACTTTCATGTCTCATTAAAATTCTTGAATCATTAATAACTACCAGATTGGAACGTATTTACGAATCAAACATCGCCCCTGCTGAACTGTGTGGCTTCCGGAAAGGGAAATCCGTATATGATGCCTTGAGTTATCTGACTTCCCAAATATATCTCTCCTTCAGAACCTACATTTTAGATTCTGGTTCACCTAATAGTATATGGGAGGTAGCAGTAGATGCAGCAGTTCACTCATATAATCGAACACCACATAAATCTATAGATTATAATGTACCATTGATGAAATTTAATAAGTATGAAAATTGTCATTTCGACAAAATTAAATGATTTGGATGTATTGGATATATTAGAATTCCAAAACCAGAGCATAAATTCAGTGAGAGGGCAATTAAAGCAGTCATGGTGGGATATAAAACTACAGGATACCTAATATGGCATCCTAGTACAGGAAAATTTCTAGAGTCACGACATGTTAGATTCAACGAAAAATTAGTGTACAAAGATGTATATAAGAATAATCAAACAGAAGAAACTAAAAATTAAATCAGTTGGAATTCAGATGAAAATATACCAAACAATTTAGAAGACAAACCGGAACAAAGAAAAAGATGCAGACCACGTAAAAACTCATTAGAAGTCAAAAAACCAAATGAAAAGAAGTTTTCATCAAAAGAAAGCAGGCCATGTACTTGAGGTGAAATGAAGAGAAATTGAGAATCTGAAAAGGACAAAGATAAAAATTGATTGAAGACACAAGTTTTGCAAAAAGTGTCAACGTGTTTGAAGATTACTCAAGAAGGACGAACTAGAATTGATAAGTTGTTTAATTACCCCTTTAATCAAAGATCCTATAAATTATGATGAGGCAAGCAAAACGAGAGAAATATGTCAATGGATAAGAGCTATTAAGGATGAGCTAGATTCAATAACTAAAAATAACGTCTGGGAGCTCATAGATTTAGAAGAAGCAAGTAAAACTGGAGGAAAATTAAATATTATTGATTCAAGATGGGTATTTAAAAAGAAAGTAGAAGTAAATAATGATGTACTTTATAAAGCACGACTAGTATGTCGAGGTTTTAAAGAGAAGAATGATAATTTTAAGATGACTTGAAAGATACATATTCACCAGTATCTAGACTATCACTCATACGATCATTACTTTCAATAGTAAATAAATATGACTTGGAGATTTGTCAATATGATGTGAAAACGGCGTTTCTTTATGGAAATTTAGATGAAGAAATTTACATGAAAATTCCAGAAGTTCTAGACGTAGATGAAAAGATAAAGCAAACAAAAATACTAAAATTAAAGAAATCTATATATGGATTAAAAGTGACTCCTAAGAAGTGAAACATTAGATTTAATCAGGTGGTAAAATAAATTGGTCTCGAAAATGACTTACACGAGCCATTTTTGTACACTTGGAGGAAAAATGTAATCATAGTTGTATTGCTAAATTATGAAGATGACATTTTAGTCGCCAGCAATGACGAAACAAAATTAGATGAAGTTGGAAATCGCTTATGCAAGAATTTCGAGATGAAAGTTCTTGGAGAACCCAGGAAATTTCTTGGAATTGAAATAGAAAGAAATAGACCAGAGAATTACATTGTGTTAAAGCAAAGTAGTTATAGTCAAAGCATTTTAGATGGATTCAAGATGACAGATTGTAATCCTCAAAACACCCCAATGGTTACCAGAAAATAGGTGTAAAAGAAGAAAATTAGAAGAGTTAGAGTCGTCTAAACATGAACAATCATCGACTACTAGAAAAGTTCCATATAGAGAGTCAATTGGAAGTCTCATGTACTTAGCAAATGGAACTAGACCAGATATTTCTTTTGCTGTGCATTACTTAGCTAGAAAACAGCTAAGCGCCACCGAAGACGACTGGAAAGATGTTAAAAGAATTTTAAGATATTTAAAAGGTACAGTAAATTTAAGCCTGAAATATACTGGTACCTCAAATGAATTAGAAGCATTCTCAGATGCTAATTTTAGAGACAATGATGACTCCACTTCATCAGGTGGATACATTATTAGACTGTTTGGTGACGTGATTGCATGGAGAAGTCACAAACAAAATTATGTTACACTGTCAACTTGCCAAGCGGAATATTTGGCAATGAGTGATGCCTGTCAGGAGATAATATCTCTGGATAAAACGATTAGATTTGTTATTGGTAAAACACTATTTCCGACAACTATATGGTGTGATAACAAGTCAGCAGACGATCGCACGAAGAAAGAAGGAAGTCATAAACTTAAGATGTTTGATAATAGTGTAAATGAAATTAGATTAAAATTACTAGGAAGGGAGAAAACAGGTAATAGAAAGCATATGGCGAAAACCCATGGTGATTTCATTAAACAGTGTGTTAATGAAAATAGAATAAGAGTTCAGTAGATTTCTACAAAAGAAAACATAGCCGATATACTGACAAAACCATTACCTGCAGAACCATTCAGATATTTGAGAGAAAAATTATTAGATTGAAATATTTAGAAGCCTACTAGAATTTACTTAGAGTTAATTATAATTATTTATTCCATTATGTTACAGAAAACTCTGATGATATAAAGAATTAGCGCAGTTGAATCTGGACATGGTAAATGGAGGGAGTGAGAAGAATACACGATTTACCAAAGTCCATTTATCTTATTTTATTTTGGTTTATTAATTATTCTTATTCTTAAGTTTGTATTTGCCGCAGATGCGACACCTATGTTTGGGATTATTATTGTTTAGTTGGCGTCAGTTGACACGTTGAGTGGAGGCGCACTCTCTCTCTCTCTATCGCTCGCTCACGTTGGTGTGCTGCTTGGCGTTTTAATATATTCTATGATTATGTCATTATTATTTTTGAGAAACTTTTGTGTGTTACTTATTATAACAAAATATAATACATAGTACTATATAATTAAATAATATTAGAAGAGTGAAAATTATTATTTTGAAGTTAAATAAAGAATAGTTTGTGTTTAGAATAAAGATTGTGTTAATTGTAACACATGTGTAACAATTAATTCACTTCCTAATAGATGCCCGCAAAAACAAAAGCCACCGGGAAAGGCTGTGGAACAACTTATGAAAACTTTCAAGAACTTTGGACTGAGGAAAGTCCAGCCGAACAATAAAAACCATGACTATTTATCAAGACTACTTCTTCCGATGCCAATCGAGCACTTCAAGGTCTGGGGAGCGCGGTGCCTAAAGAAAAGGACCATTGTTTGCTATCTATCGATTATCAAAAATATTTTGTAAAAAATTATCGATGAGATAGCCACCTTGTGGAAGTGCACCATCATGTTGATAAAACAGGTTTCTTTAAATAGCGAGTGGCAAATTATCTGAATACTCTGTTTTCAAATTATGTAAAATGTTCAGGTAGTCTTGACTTATAAGATAATGAACACATTATATATCTTAGATGAATCAGAAACGTTCAACGTACCATTTGAAATTTCTTGGTTTTTACCAAGAAATTATAAATAATGGCGTCGTGGCACTACGTTTTTGCGTAGTGCCACGACGCTATTATTTATAATTGCACAATAAACGTTAAAGCGCCAGGACCCTTGAAAATTTTCTTCTCGAAACACGTGTAAATTCACTCCAGTAAAGAGAATTGTGTCAATTGAAGGCACCATTTCTGGTAAATTTAGCTTCGCCTGTCTGAATGATATTTTTCAAAAAAGGAGTTTCCTTGCGCCCAAGATAAAATAAATTCACAGAATGCCACTCGTCTTGGAAAATCAGTTTCTTTTAGATGTTGGACTTCAGAAAATAAGTATGGATTAAATTTGTGTTTGCGTAATATTAAATGAACTGTTGACTTGAATAACCCTGACTCTAATGCAACTTGTCTTACGGACAATGTTGGATATGCGGCAAAATATCTCAAAATGGCAATTTCAGTATTCTCATCATTAAGGAGAGGTTTATTTATTAGCACTATTGTCTTGACGGATCCAATGTTCTTGAAGTTTTCCATAATTTGCTTCACAGCCTTTCTCGATGGCTTTTGTTTCTGCGGATATCGGATGGTAAATTGTTCACATGTTCTTGAACAATTTATCACAATGTCCATACTTAATAAATAAGTTTAAATAATCTTCGAACATATAATTCAAGCGCTCCGGCATGATTATTAGTAATTTTCAAATGAGGTGTGACAGTGACAGCTCAAAAATTTATTTAGTTTGATTGTTTCATGATGCCAACGTCAGAGCCAACTAAGAGTAACTTGGTCGTGGCATAATCGTAATATAAGATTATTAAATTGGCAATATATCGAAAACTAAAAATTTTAGGTACAGATAACTTTATACAAAGTTGCCTTAATTTTTAATGCTAAATACTACAAAATAATAAAAATGGGGGGTTTCCATTTGAAAAAATTGAGTTTGGACAGTTTTCTCAATCTCATTTTAGATTTTGCTTTTTGCACACCCTGTATGAATAGTTATTCAAATATTATAAAAAATCTATCAGAGTAGTTCTTTCTCAACAAGAGATCCAAACTAAGGTTAGTAATAAGGGCATTCTCATAGGAACAATTGATAATTATATTATGGTTTAAAATCGTGATTTTTGACATAAAAACCTAAATATGTCAAAAACGCTTAGACTTATATATATATATATATATATATATATATATATTAATATATATATATATATATATATATATATATATATATATATATATATATATATATACTTAGGTACTGGACATAATACACAAAATCTGCCTAGAATCTTGCTTAGAATCCAAAAATGTATTAATATACAGGGTATCCCATTCAAAATAAGCAAGTTTTTATCTACTTCCGGTATAACAGGAAGTGCCACCGTCTTGAAAATATTTTAATCGAGTTGCCCCTGTCGTTATTAATATATTATATATATAATATATTCAATAAACCCCAGTATATCAGCATGACTATTTTAGATATTTCAAAAACTTTTATGTACGATTTTCATTATGATTTTATGTTGTCGAAAGCACCCCCCAGGGAGTTGTAAAATCCAATATGTAGGCACTGATGCTTATATATATGAGCTAAACTGTGATCCGTACAAAATTATTAAAGAAAACTGTCATACTCATTTCGATACTTCTGACTATGCTCCAGACAACCCCTATCAAATTCCTTTTCTAAACAAAAAAGTCCCTGGTTTAATGAAAGATGAAGTGAACGGTAAAATAATTACTCATTTTGCAGGTCTCCGATCCAAAATGTACAGTTTCAAAGTTCAAGGGGGTAAAATAACGAAAAAATCTAAGCGTGTTAGATCGTTTGTTAGAAATAAGATAACTTTCGAGGATTATGTACGTTGTTTGTGAGAGAAGGACAAAAAAGTCATTAATCAAAATTCAATCAGATCCTACGCCCATACACTGTATTCCATAGAACGAAGTAAAATAGGGCTAAGTCCTCATGACGATAAACGTTATTTAATTCCATCGTCGTTCGATACTTTACCATGGAGTCACTATTCACTTTAATTATTTTTTTGTTCTAGAGCGAGACTATGGATCATCAAGACCAAAGCATACCTCTAATTTCTCTTCAAGAATTTTCCATTCAAAAAATTATCGAAAATATCCAGTCTTTTTGTGACATACTTAAATTAGGTCTTCCAAAACTTCTAACTTTAGAGTTATTAGAAAAAATTCTGTTCAATTAAATGGAAATTCATTGTAAAAGAGAATGAGAAAGATAAAAGTAGATTTTTTAGAAGACGTGGTATGGATGATATCTATGACCAAGAGTAGCATTATGTTTTCTACAACTATTACAGAATTAAGGCTTTTACATTAACTATATGCGGAAACAGTTACAAAAAATTATTAATTTGGTTCAAACACTATAACTTTAGTACAAAATTTAAAATAATGAAGAGTCAATGTGATTCATTTATGCCGCCTGGAGATATATACTTCTTCTATCGAATAAAAAATTTTTGGTGTAAGGCGGAATAAAATCATAAAGTTTTTAGGATATACAAAAATGAAGAGGGTGAAAACTGAAACTTTCCATAGACATATTAATTGATTCCGATTACGAAAACAGTGATATTGATTTACATACAGGCTAGAGAGAGAGAAATGTGGAAAATTCAATAATATTGATATCTTGATGAGAAATATTATATTGTTTTATCTATACTGTATTAATGCTTTGTTTATATATCAAATATATACTATAGTTGAATAAAGTGATTGTAAATTATTTCGTTCTTCATTTCTTGATTCTATACTTCAATAGAATAGGAAAGGTGATTTATGCTACCAACAATACACCTTCATGACTTTGGATTAGTAGACAGATTCATACTGCGTATATATATATATATATATATATATATATATATATATATATATATATATATATGTATATATATATATATATATATATATGTATATATATATATATATATATATATATATATATATATTTCTATTTATATATATATATTATATATATATATATATAAATATATATATATATATATATATATATATATATATATATATATATATATATATATATATATATATATATATATATATATGATATTGAATTCTCACTTAGTGAAACATCATAAAGAATAAAGTATGAACTTTAAAACAAAAACACTTGGCTTATGTTTCACAATAGAGAAAATATTTAGATACTGTATTTAGCAGTAACGAAAAGTCGACATGTTTCGAGTTATGAACTCATTATCAAGACTGACTACAGGAAAGTATTATATCCTAATTTATAAAACAGCTAAAAGCAAAGGTGATACCTGAAAATCAATTTGTTCGTTTACAAGGGGTAATTGACTTTTATGGGCGGAACTTATTTCGAGAATTTCAAGAAGGTTTTCCTTTGTTACCTGAATGTAACAATTTAGTTTTGTTGAAATCCAGGAAGTGATTGAATTTTATACAATGCTCAGAGAAGCCAGTGGTATTTTTGTTTTGTAAAATTGACTTTTTATGTTCTTCAACACGAATATTCCTTCCTGTCTGTCCAATATAGAAAGCAGGACATTCGTCGCAAAATATTTTGTAAATACCACTGTTTTCTCCGATGTTAGATTTTTCTTTATTATTGACCAAGAATGACTTCAAGTTTCTTTTATTTGTACAAATTGTTTTAACGTTATTTTTCGATAGTCTGTTACAAACTTTGCTACTCAAATTAGGCACATAATTTATTGGGAAACTATTAATGAAGAACAAAAATACTTCCTAATAAATAATGTGCCTAATTTGAGTAGCAAAATTTGTAACAGACTATCGAAAAATAACGTTAAAACCATTTGTACAAATAAAAGAAACTTGAAGTCATTCTTGGTCAATAATAAAGAAAAATCTAACATCGGAGAAAACAGTGGTATTTACAAAATATTTTGCGACGAATGTCCTGCTTTCTATATTGGACGGACAGAAAGGAATATAAATATTCGTGTTGAAGAACATAAAAAGTCAATTTTACAAAACAAAAATACCACTGGCTTCTCTGAGCATTGTATTAAATTCAATAACTTCCTGGATCTCAACAAAACCAAATTGTTACATTCAGGTAAAAAAGGAAAACGCTTTGACCTTCTTGAAATTCTCGAAATAAGTTCCGCCCATAATAGTCAATTACCCCTTGTAAACGAACAAATTGATTTTCAGGTATCACATTTGCTTTTGTTTGTTTTATAAATTAGGATGTAATACTCTCCTGTAGTCAGTCTTGATAATGAGTTCATAATTCGAAACATGTCGACTTTTCGTTACTGCTAAATACAGTATCTAAATATTTTTTATATTGTGAAACATAAGCCAAGTGTTTTTATTTTGAAGTTTATACTTTAATATATATATATATATATATATATATATATATATATATATATATATATATATATATATATATATATATATAATTAAATATATATATATATATATATATATATATAGAGGTAGGAGAACCTCTGTTATCTTTCTGTGTAAAAAATACAAGTGTCTCTTTATTTTTCTCTAAATTTTCATATAAGTCAAACGCTTTGATATTTTACCCTTTTTGACAAGGGAGTATAACTATTTTATTTTTTCCTTAAATTTCGTATAAGTCAAACGATATCCTGAGTTTTGGAACATGACTCACGTTCGTAGATTTCAATCATGAAAAAAATTTCTTATTTATACATACATATATATATATATATATATATATATATATATATATATATATATATATATATATATATATATATATATATATATATATATATATATATATATATATATATATATATAAATATATATATATATATATATATATATATATATATATATATATATATATATATATATAAATATATATATATATATATATATATATATATATATATATATATACATATATATGTATATATATATATATATATATATATATTCTGATAGTAAAAATATTGTATAAGACCCTGTTTTTTCTAAAATTTCATACATGTCAAACGATATCATCTGTAAAGAATTTATGAGTTTTCGTTGATATTTTTCTATAAATTGTTACCTACCCTCCTAGTTAGTAAGATCACCCTAATATCACGAACTTGTAAATTACTTCTTTCTTCATTTCTCATATGATTCTAACATAAGGTTTCACGAACTTCGTTATGAACGGAACAGGGTTCGTTTGAAAAAAACTCGTTGGGGAACCTACCTGATGTAAACGGGGTGTTCAACCCCTACTTTATAGAACAAGTCGCTGTAAACAGACGTTCAACGAAGCCGTCGAGGAACCTACCTGATGTAAACGTTATAGAACAAGTCGTTAGGGTACTTACTCGTTATAAAATGGGTGTTCAATCCCCATCGCTGAAATATACTTCAATAAAATAGTAAAGGTAATTTACGCAACCAACAATACATCTTAGCTATAGGATTATATGAAGAAAAATGTTCAATTTTGTACGATAATAAAACATTCAATTGAATATATATATATATATATATATATATATATATATATATATATATATATATATATATATATATATATATATATATATATGAGGTAGGAGAACCTGTGTTATTTTTTCTGTGTAACAAATACAAGTGTCTCTTTATTTTTTTCTAAAATTTCATATAAGTCAAACGCTTTGATATTTCACCCTGTAGTGACAAGGGAGTAAATGTTTTATTTTCTCCTTAAATTTCGTATAAGATCAACGATATCCTCACTCTTGGAACATGACTCACGTTCGCAGATTTCAATCATGAAGAAATTTTATATATATATATATATATATATATATATATATATATATATATATATATATATATATATATATATATATATATATATATATATATATATATATATATATTTGTGAGAGAAAAAAATATCATGAAAAAATGAATTTGTTGTTTTATTTCAACAATTTTGACAAGTCTCGACTTGTATAATAGTTTGAATATAGATTAGTCATAATCTGTCATTTCTTAAGTTGAAAAACATAAGAGAGGAGATAACGATTTTGGTTAGAGGGTTGAGGGGGGAGAGAGTAAATAAGGAACAGGATCTTCACTCTACGATTAAACTACAAATCCACAGTTGAGTAATGAAGTTTGAGGTATCATAATGTCTCAAGACAGTCGTTTTATCGATGACTACGATGAGGACGTTGATGGAATTTTCGATGCTGAACTGAATCGTATATGGAAGATGTACGATGAGGATATTAAGAATGAGACGAATTTTTTGTTAAATGGACACTTCCAAATTGAAATAAATTGTGGTCTTGGACCGAGTATTCTACATATTGACTGTGGTATAAGTTCAGTCCGAAACTTTATACCTTCAATCAAGTTCACCTGTAACGAAGCTGTAATTCTTCGATAACTGGGAATGGGATTCCTTCATTCCAAAATTTTCTATTCTTCAGTAACGGTGACGTACAGAAAATCATTCAATTGAACGGTATAATCTCTAGTAGAATCGAGATGTTAAAAAATCAAAAGTTTCCATACTACTATAGGAATTTTCCGGAAGTCATCAGCGAAGCATCTAGGAACGGAAGTGATAAATCATCTGAAGAACTCATAACTGAATTCTGTAAAATTAGTTCTTCAGTGAACAGTTACACTATATTAGAATGTTTGTTGTATAACAGGAATAAAATATTAAATGATGTAGACATGGAAAATTTTGTATAATAAAAAATGTATATGAAATTGATGTTTATTTCACTCTCACTCTCTCTTGAAAAAAATATCATTATGAACACCTCTCATGAATTAAGTATATAATATATATATATATATATATATATATATATATATATATATATATATATATATATATATATATATATATATATAAAATACATTTTTAGTGGAAAAAGTATTGCATAAAAGTGGAGATAAGGTATTGGTTAGGTGACTGTTCATGGATAAGGACTCTTGAATTAAGTCTGCGAACACACTCTGAATTCAGTAGAGTATTGAAGCTTATATTTCACCAGGTTATTTTTTTCTAAGAATTTTTGTATAAGAAATACAAGAGACTGTTAATTGTTTTAAAATATTATATTAATCAAACGATATGTATAATAGTGTTAGGAACCTTGTTCTAATTTATGTAGTATTCTAATGAACAATAGGATATTTCATTATGAAATATTCAGCAGAATAATTAATTTTTAGTCCATATGGATGAAGATAACATCAAATCTCGATCTTATATAAGGATCATTGAGAGGGAAAACGAAATATTATTAATTGAAAACCATGAGTAAGTTTGAAAAAATTTATTAATCTTACTTGTAAGTAAAATTATTCTTGTTTTAGATCCCATTGAACAAGAAATCTACATAAATAATATTTACCTAGTTTTTAATGAGTTTAAATATTGCAGCGGGATGGGTTTTTCCGGTCTCTAATGTTCTCTTGGAAACTATGGAATATTCGCATGTTGCTATTTCCTCTATATGAGACCTGTATTCCTCCGTTAAACTCTTCGGTAAGAAGACATTGTAGTCAACCAAGTCTAGAAGTACTGACTCTCCGAACGCAGATGTAATTATTTTTGCCTCATATATTCTGTAGGGCTCCTCGTTAATCGGATCGAATAACTTCTTTTTTCTAAAACAAATTAAAAGAATATTCAATAACGTTCTGAGGTATAACTCAAAAATAAAAACTCACTTGATTTGCACTAAGACAGGAAGACACACCCAAACGGTTAGATCGAAAGTTTAACGATGCTGCTTCAAATGAAGTTGAAGTTGGAATGAAATTAATAAGAAAAATTTCAACATATAGAATTATTAGTGGAGAAGGGATTTTGCACACGGCTAACGGTTAGAAAATGTGGAATAAGCATGTAAAGAATGTTTGTGAAATTCCTTTGTTGTTTTTAAGGGGAATCGTACACAGTCAATTTCGATCGAGATCGGTGATCTAGATTGATAATGTACGACTTAGATTGACGGATCTGGTCTCAAAATATCTAAATATTTTGAAATCCAGATCGCGATCAAGATGACTATGTATGGACCACTTTAGTAATATAATATGATTCATAAAACTCAGACGCTGAGATTCTTGATTCGAACGAAATAACGACCCTGTATCTAATTAATTCATTTACTTACGGAGATGTCCACGAATAAAATTTCGAAATTGTGATATATAATAGTTTTAACGTATTCTTTTATGAATAATTTTATTTCGAACCTCGTTATCCTACAATTTTCCCTTCTAATATTAACAGTGAAACCTTATATCAATCTCCCTTTCTCATTATGTAACCAAAATATATGATTATCTTCTTCTTTTTTGATTATGTTGAGCAGTTCTCTATCTTCTAATTTTGCTCTTCTAATGACTTAATCGATATATATATATATATATATATATATATATATATATATATATATATATATATATATATGTGTGTGTATATATATACACAGGGTGATTCATTAAGGGTGGAGATCGGCCGTATCTCTGAAACCGTATGTTCTAGAATTTAGGGAAAAAATTCTTATATGCAAACCTGCCCTAAGAAAATGATTAAAAATGTTTATGAGTCCATAGTCTTCCGCTAGGTGGCGCAATCTACCACTTATAAAATATAATTGGATTTTTTACGAAATATTTCCCAATTTAGGCTGGTAAAAAATATCAAATTTAGAAACTATTCTCCTAATTCCATAACTTCTGTTAGAGTCATTTTTCTGTATTAGCTATTCTGAAATGGTTGGAAAAGTTCTCTTTTTTGACATAAAAAAGACTGTAACTCCATAATGCATGAACCGATTTTCGAAAACGTAGACTCTATGCAAAGAGTATTGAATGTAGATTTCAGTAACAAATAACAAAAACACTTTTAATCTTCCAATCGGCAACTAGAGAGCGTTATGTAACACCTAGCTCTATTTATGATTTTTCAAATACAATGCTATGAATCTAACTAGCTAACAAAAAGCCAAATTTGATGACTTATTGACCTGTCAAAACCGCGACCTGATATCTCCTTTCATTTCAAAGATATTGGCATTTTCTGATGAGTGTTGGTGATTGTTGGCTCACCTTGTAAGGTGGAAGAGAAACTTTGTTGCTAAAATTGTTTTGAAAAAAAAAAATAACGAGTAGAAACGCATCATGAAAATATTTACTAACATTACATAATGAAATAAAACTAGTCCGGTCAAATTAGACCAAAAAATTGGAGTAAAGTTATAAAAATTCGCATCCATCTGGAAATTGGTGGGATTGTTCAAAACACCATTATAAATGAAATCTGAAAAGTCTTCATCGATTTGATATGTGCAAAAAATTTAATTGGGTTCGAATATCATAAAAACGGTTTTTTAACGATTTTCAGCAAAGTAGTAAGTTTTATCATGGAATTAGTTCAGACAAAAATTGTAGATCACCTAATTATCTATGAAAAACGTTTTCATAAATTTTTTCCTTAGAGCCACCGTTTTTGAGATTAACGATTCAGAATGTTGAAAGAAATGCAGAAAAGCACTAGCTCAAAGGTGGCGTTAAAACGTGCATATTATGACGATTACAACTCTTTCAACTTTTTGAATCGTTATATCTCAAAAACGGCGACTATTAGGAGAAAAAGATAATTATCTGATCTACAATTTTTGTCTGGGCTAATTTCATGCTGTTGTGAAATAATATGATAAGGATGCATTTTATAATGCTTTAATATTCTTTGCACCAAAGAATAATTCAATCCTAGATCTCTTGCAAATTTTCGTATACTCAAAGGGGGTTCAGACTTAACTAACACCAATACGTTAGTTACATTTTCTTCATTGCGACTTCCACGTATCCTATTTCCTAATGCGACAGGTTTCTCGCAATCTTTGTGCCAATCTTTTGAATAATTTCCGAGAATGACGCCGTCTTTCAGGATATCGTATCGCATACTCCCTTTCAGCAATTACTTAATTTTGTAGACTTTCAAAATATATACTGAGCATATCATATGCCTCTCCATTTGAATAAAAAGACATTATAAAAGAGTTTGTTCGCAAACAGAATAAATTTGACAGCAATAAAAACTTAAAAGTAAATAATCATAAAACATTGGTGTCATTTCCATAGGTAACTTGCTGACTTTTGAAACATCTATCTCTCAACAGTTTAACATCATTCGTAATATTGCAGCTCGCCCATGAACATAAAACTATAAGAGACCGTTTGAGAGATTTGGGATTGAATTTTTATCCGAAATAGTTCAAAGCAAATAATGGCAAGCATTTTTAGTATTTAAAATAATGAGATAGTGAGAGCTTTTTGTAAATTTCTGTTATGAGTAGCTCCCTTAGTTTTGTTCCATTATGTAATGATGATAAATATTTTGGTGATGCGTTTCTACTTGTTATTTTTTTTTCAAAACAATTTTAGCAACAAAGTTTCTCTTCCACCTTACAAGGTGAGCAAACAATCATCAACACTCATCAAAAAATTCCAATATCTTTGGAATGAAAAGAGATATCAGTTCGCGGTTTTGACAGGTCAATAAGTCATCAAATTTGGCTTGTTAGCTAGCTAGATTTATAGCATTACATTTTAAATTTCTCAAAAAAAATCATAAATAGAGCTAGGTGTTACATAACGCCTGTTTTTGTTATTTGTTATCTGAAATCTACATTCAATACTCTTTGCATAGAGTCTACGTTTTCGAAAATCGGTTCATGCATTATGGAGTTAAAGTCTTTTTTATGTCAAAGAAAGAGAACTTTCCCCACCATTTCAGAATAGGTGATACAGAAAAATGACTCTAACAGAAGTTGTGGAATTAGGAGAGTAGTTTCTAAATTTGATATTTTTTACCAGCCTAAATTGAGAAATATTTCGGAAAAAATCCAATTATATTTAATAAGTGGTGGTTCGCGCCACCTAGCGGAAAACTATGCACTCAAAAACATTTTTAATCATTTTTTAGGGCAGATTTGCATACAAGAATTTTTTTCCCCAAATTCTAGGACATACTAGACGAGCGGTGTACCCCCAAACTTATGACACCTACCCATAACTTTTTGGTAACCGACAAATTTTGGTACCAAAATATTCTTTGTAAAAATATGCACAATTTTTCTTTATAAAATTTTTCGATTGGAGTGGGGGAACATTGTGTTTTTTGGGAATAACTGTTTTTTTTTCGAACGTAATACGCGCGCGGATTACGATTCAACTCGCTGTCAATTTTTCACACTTTTATATATTGAAATGAAACTTTTACGGTTTGATTGTGATATTGAGCACTTTCAAAAAATGTTTAGATTGATAACCAAAGTTGACCTGTTCTGATGTTACGTAACTATATATAATTATTTAACGAATAATGGGGATTTTATCTTCGTCGGATAAAAGAGTCGAGGAAATTTTCAAACTGATGCTTACAATTAACAAGGTTTTAAGAAGTTTTTGGCAAAATTGCAAGAACTTGTGTTGCAAAGAACCACATCTATAGCACTTCGAATATACTGCGCGCGATTGTCGTTTGAACGTACACTCGCTATTAATTATCCTCTCACTATCCATCGCTATTAATAAATCAAAAATTTATGTAACTATCTTCTTTAAAAAGAGGATGAATGTTTTAAACAAATTTTACAGACTTTTATTATCATAAATTTTTATTTTTTTACATTTTTTTATATTTTTTGTATAATAAAGTTATAGAAAAGTAATATATACAAAGGTAAAGTAAAATAATATCATTTATTTTTTAACAAAATTCATTATTTAGTTCTGGATCATCACATGCATTTTCATCGCATTGGTTTTTTACTCATATTGCAACATGATTCAGAACAAGAGCATATATCAAAACAGTCTGATTCAGGTGCAAAACATGGGCACACAATGTTTGTACAGGGTTTTTTTCTGCTCTTGTATGAACAAATATATTTTAGCAGATATTCCATCGCGGTATTTCTTTCGAATTAATTTGGAAGTAACACTTCATCTTTCAATATGGTTTTATACAGGGACTTTAACTCCTTTATTAAATCAACGAAAATACATACCTTTTAATACATATTTTGGCTAACAAACTTGGTTCAAGCATCACTGATTCACTTCTGCCTCTTCACGCTATAAGTGATACAACTTCCAGTTTCTTCTCCATTGGAAAGAAAAAAGCGAACGCTGCTTTGCAAAAAATGAGTGAGAATGATTTACGAACTTTTTCAAATTTGACAAATTTACAGATACAGCAAGCTATAAAGATTGTTAATAATTTCCTAGCATCAGCATATGACTCCTCAAAAAAATCAAAAGCTGATAGGTATTGTGTAAATTCTTTTAACTATTGTTTAGCCATTGAAAAAAATACTCCTATAGATAAACTGCCCCCGTCGGAATCAGCATTAAAACAATATATTTTAAGATCTATGTGGCAAATTAATGAGTGGAATCAAGCTACTTTATTAGAAATGATATATTTTGAAGTAACGAACTATGGTTCGATTCAACAAGATGAAGTGTTACTTCCAAATTAATTCGAAGGAAATACCGTGATGGAATATCTGTTAAAATATTTTTGTTAATACAAGAGCAGAAAAAACCCTGTACAAACATAGTGTGCCCATGTTTTGCACCTGAATTAGACTTTTGTGATATATGCTCTTGTTCTGAATCATGTTGCAATATGAGTGCAAAACCAATGCGATGAAAATGCATGTGATGATCCAAGCCAAATAATGAATTTTGTTAACAAATAAATGATATTATTTTACATTAGCTTTGTATATATTACTTTTCTATAACTTTATCATACAAAAAATATAAAAAAGTGTAAAAAAAATAAAATAAATAAAGGCATGTAAAATTTGTTTAAAACCTTCATCCACTTTTTAAAGAAGATAGTTACATAAAAATTTGATTTATTAATAGCGATAGATAGTGAGAAGATAATTAAGAGCGAGTGTACGTTCAAACGACAATCGCGCGCAGTATATTCGAAGTGCTATAGATGTCATTCTTTGCAACACAAAAACTTGCAATTTTGCCAAAAACTTCTTAAAACTAAATAAATTAAAACCTTGTTAATTGTGAGCATCATTTTGAAAATTTCCTCGACTCTTTCATTCGACCAAGATAAAATCCCGATTATTCGTTAAATGATTATATATAGTTATGTAACATCAAAACAGGTCCAGTTTGGTTATCAATCTAAACATTTTTTGAAATTGCTCAATATCACGATCAAACCGTAAAAGTTTCATTTCAATATATAAAAGTGGAAAAAATTGACAGCGAGTTGAATCGTAATCCGCGCGCGTATTACGTTCGAAAAAAAAACAGTTTTTCTCAAAAAACACAATGTTCCCCCACTCCAATCGAAAAATTTCTTCGAGAAAAGTTGTGTATATTTTTGCAAAAAATATTTTGGTACCAAAATTTGGCGGTTACCAAAAAGTTATGGGTTCTTCATTAACGAGAGCTCTTTTTTAGGGTACGCCGCTCGCCTATACGGTTTCCGAGATACGGCCGGTCGCCACGCTTAATGAATCACCCTGTATATATTATATACATATATATATATATATATATATATATATATATTTATATATATATATTATATATATATATATATATATATATATATATATATATATATATTATATAAATATATATATATTTATAAATATATAATATATATATATATATATATATATATATATATATATATATATATCTATATATATATATATATATATATATATATATATATATATATATATATATATATATATATGTATATAATATATATTATAAACGATCCTGAGTGCGTTTTCGAAGGTCCTTGAGAAGGTGTTGTACAGCCGCCTCACACAACTTCTGAAAGATTCAAACTTGAACACTGAATCACAGCATGGCTTTAGAGATTTCCGTTCTACAGGTACAGCTATGACAGATATTGTACAGCTCATTTCTCTTAAAATGGTTAACGGCGAGTATGTAATCTTGATTTGTTTTGATTTGAAAAAAGCCGTCGACTGCCTAAGTGCAGTTTTTGTTTCAATGAAATTAGATCAGTTAGGTATACGCGGCACGATAAATGAGTGGCTTACTTCCTTCATGAATGTTCGCAAAATGAAAGTAAACGTTGGAGGTTCTGTCTCGGATATATATTATATTCCCCTCGGCACACCCCAAGGAAGCATATTAGGGCCATTATTGTTCCTCATTTTCGTAAATTATTTACCGGACTTCATCTCACACGGTACAGTATTCATGTACGCTGATGATACAAGTATCGTGTTGAGTGACAAGTCTGCGGATTCTCCCTTTGTCAAATGTAATATAATTTTAAATGAATTCAAAAAATGGTGCGATTTAAATAAATTGATGATCAATTTCGCTAAAACCAGCTGTGTTGAGTTTTGTACTCCCACCAAAACTCCTTGTAAGTTCACCCTGACTTTTAGAGCAAATATCTTGAGTATGGCCCATGAAGTTAAATTACTGGGAACTTCACTAGATAAACATTTACGATGGTCTGCCGAAATGGACAACATTTGTAAAAAACTAAATAAACATTTCTATTCATTGACCAATATAAAAGATTTTTTAAGCTTTGAGGCTGCCATATCATTTTACCACTCGAATGTGTCGTCAACTCTGAGGTATAATGTCGTGATCTGGGGAATCGCTGTGGGATGGAAAAGGGTTATCATTGTGCAAAAGCTTATCTTAAGACTTCTGTTTCAATTGTCACCTCAAACATCCTGTAGAGATTATTTTAAGATTCATAAAATTATGACTCTACCTTGTATATATATATTTAACCTAATGTGCTTTATACATGGGAAAAAAGTGAAATTTTCCATGAGGGCGGAATGTCACTCATCATAAAATAAGAAATGGACATCGTCTTCATACACAGAAATGTAACCATCGTTTCCATGAGCGGTCTCCTTATTGCTCGGATTTGTATTTGTAAAATCTGTTGCCGCAGAGTTTGATCGACAGCAATACGACTATTTTCAGAAGGGAGTTGAAAAAAATTTTGATTTTGAATGCTTTTGATAGTGTGGGCGAATTTGTAGCATACCTGTAAACTGTTTTCCAATCTTGTGACATGTCATGTAACTTTTGATGATAAATGAAATTATTATATATATATATATATATATATATATATATATATATATATATATATATATATATATATATATATATATATATATATATATATATATATATATATATATATATATATATATATATATATATATATATATATATATATATATATATATATTTATTTTGCTATGGTTTGTTCATTTGCAATATTAGAATTGAAATTTATGGTACAATATAGAATGATATTGATCAAGGAAAGTAAAACTTCAATGAATTTACAATAGATATTAGTAAATGATAGATGATTATGAGATATAAGTTGTATATCTAATCAATGATAAAATTTGATCATATGAGAAAGGAATGTAAATTGTTAATTAATATAATGATATTATTATAAATTCAATTAATGTGAATTTAAATAAGTAAAACTGAGTTACGATGAAGACAAATGTAAAAGTATTAGTTAGAAATGTACAAGATCAACTTTTAAAATCAATAATATATGTGAAATACTTATGAATGTCAAAAACATAAAATGTCATTAATCGGTGTAAAGAGATATCAAATAATTCAATAGAAATTCATGAAATATCAAATAGATATGAGAATACAAGTATTAGAACTGTTGAAAAGATTAATTAGAACAAATTAATTCAATATAACATACTCAATTTATATAGAATACATATAATTATGGAAATTCTATGTATCGTAGAATCGACTAAATTTGAATATCAGATAATAAGTTAATAGCAAGTCATTGAAGATAGTTAATCATATATAGAGGTATGAGAAGAAATTAGTTAACTGTTTTATATAAAAAATTATTGTAGAATAATGTAATAAAGAAGAATTTCAAGTTAGAATCAAAAACTATATATATCGAAATGTCAAATTTTTCAAGAAGAAATAATAACTAAATTAATGGACAGAATATTGAAAATTTTAGTACAAAATGATCAGAATATTATGTAGGTGAGATTAACTGAATAATTTCAGTCCAAAAATATGTTTTTATTACAAATTTGTTAAAAAACTTATCAAATGTCATTTAATTATTCAAAATAATCAAGTTAAAGTACTGAGTTTGAAAAATTTTAAGTAATCATAAATAACCTGTTATTATTGAAAGAATCAATTTCCAAAATTATTGTATATTTAATTGAATAGAATGATATAAAAATATGTACAGTACCTGTTAGTATAATATTTTAAATATGAGTAAAACTTCCAAAAAGGAAATGGGTATATTCTAGAATAATAAGATCAGGCAACTTGATATTTAAAAAATAAACGAGTTTATAAAGGGATGTGGATTGCATTTCCGTAGTCAGTTATTATTTGATCTCGACGAGAGAACCTTCGTTGTTCAGAATCAGATTTTGTCATCCATATTGTAAAATTGAAAGTATAAAAAGAAATTAAGCTGAAAATTGTGAAGAAAATTAATTGAAAGTGCTAGTATTGAAACCATAAATACCTACTTGGTGTAAATTCCATATTATAATTAAATTTGATAAAGTGATTGATGTGAATAGCATCCACAATAGAAAGTGTGAGGTTAAGAAGATACCAGTGATATAATTGGATATTCATAGAACGAGTACGAGATTAAAGACAGAAAGGAGTTGAGATCCAGAGAAGAAAAAAAAAATTTGGTGGACACAGAAAGAAGAAAAATTAACCAAGAAAAGACAGTAATTGTGAGTTTTTGTACATTAATATTGGCCAATAAATTTATTAAATATTTGCAAATATATATAAACAGGGGATATAAAAATTAATATATAAAAAGGTACCATATTAAAATTTAAAACAGTTATTGTTGTCATTAATGTTTGAATTAAATATTTATGTGTTAATTTGGGTTAATAAATTTGTGAAATTTTATAATTTTGAATTTATTGAAGTTTGTAATCAATAGTGAAAGTTATAGAAAATAAATAAAATCAATTTCATTATAGAAGAACCTTCCCTGAGAATTAATAGAGTCTAATCAAATTAAAATAGATAATTATCAGTTTTTTTCAAAATTTTAGTAGGTGCTCAAATTAATTTAATCATAATAATTGAAACCCAAAATAGGGCCGAATAAAGAAATTCATGATAATTGAATCCACAACTTTAAAGGGGAATAAAGGAACTCATATTAATTGTCACAACCAACGTGAGGCTCAGAAAAGGAGAAATTATATTTGCAAAGTAAATAATTTTTTGAATTGTATTGAAGTAGAACATAAATAAAATAAGGATGACTAGTAACATGGTATTAAGAAATAAAAAAGGTGAAGAGAGAGTGAATGAGGATGAATTAGAAGCAAATATTAGTGTAGAGCAAATTAATGAAAATTTGGATGAATGTGTAGGAAAGAATGAAGGGGAGAATGTAGAAAAAAAAAATGAGATATTTATAAGAATTGATTCAGAAGGGAAATAGAAAAAGAATATAGAGAAATCAAGAGATGAGAATATAAAATTAAAAGAATTATTTAAAGAGATGCAAATGAGTATGATGCAAAATATGAATAGTATAAACTATAATATGAATAGTATGAATCAGAATATAAATGAGGTGAAAATAAGTATGAATCAGAGATTTGAAAGTATGGATGAAAACTTAAATATGGTTATACAAGATATGAAAGAATATGTGAATGAGAAAATAGATATACATATTAATGAGATAGGTGATAAATTTGAAAAACAAGGTAAAAGATTTGAAGTTATGAATGATAAATTAGAAAATATGAATGAGAAATTTGAGGAACTAGGAAAAAGTAAAAATTCAATAGTAGTATTTGAAACTAAGGATGAAAAGAATAATGTAGAAATTCATAATTTAACTGACAGTGTAATTGATGAAACACATGATGAAACAACAGAAATAACTGCGAAAATGGAGGTTGAACAATTTAATTTCAAGAATAATGAAATAGAAATTAAAAATAAAATAATATGTGTAGAAAATCAATGTATGGGGAATATTAATAATTTTACCAATAAACATGAAAGTTATATGGAAATTTACAAGCAATTTAAAATACAATTTAATGAATATTTCTGGGGAAACAATTTAAATTACAAATACAGCTTTGAATAAATTTTGGGGAAAAATCAAAATAAACAAAGGTTAAGATTGGGAAATAAGATAATATTATCATCAAAGTGGTATAAAAGAGTAGAAATTATAAATATATTAAACATCATAATAAAAGATATATAAAATATATTAAACTTATTAAAACAAAAGAACAGGATAGAAAGATGAAATAAAATAAGGAGTGACACTTTTTAGTAAAAGAGTAGGATAGAAGGTTTATATAGAATAGTTGTAAGTAAATTATAAATTAAAGTTAATAAAAATAAATTAATAAAATAAAAACAGTAAGTTCATTAATGATTTTAATACAGAAGAACAGGATAGAAAGAGTAAATAGAACAGGGAGTGCCACTTTTTAGTAAAAGTAGGATAGAAGGTGTATATAGAATAGTTGTAAGTAAATTATAAATTAAAGTTAATAAAAATAAATAAATAAAATAAAAACAGAAAGTTCATTAATGATTTTATACAAAAGAACAGGATAGAAAGAGTAAATAGAACAGGGAGTGCCACTTTTTAGTAAAAGTAGGATAGAAGCGGTATATAGAATAGTTGTAAGTAAATTATAAATTAAAGTTAATAAAAATAAATTAATAAAATAAAAACAGTAAGTTCATTAATGATTTTATACAAAAGAACAGGATAGAAAGAGGAAATAAAATTAGGAATGCCACCCTTCATTAAAAGAGTAGGATAGTTGGAATAGAAAGTTAAAATTGTAAATAATTTATTATAGATTAAAGTTAATTGAATGAATGAAAAAGAATACATGACATGATAGTGAAGTGAATAGTTATAAATATTGAATTAATAATTATGAATCAGATAAGTAATTAATCCAAATTTAAAAATGAAATTTTGTGAATACATATGAAACAAAGTAAGATGAATAATATTAAATTTAATAGGTAATAGTATATCATTGCAAACAGAAATAATGAAATATTATAAGATCGTAGAAATATATAAGAAATAGCATATATAAAGCAAATTGAAAATGTATAGAGATTATAGATAGGTTATAGGAACGAAAGTAAGGATGGGGAGGAAATATGTAAAGTATAATGATATATATAAATATATGAAAATAGGTATAAATAAGTCTACCGAAAGTGGAGACAAAGAAAATATGAATTAAAATGTGGTGAATCTACCGAAAAAATGGGGACACACACATATATATAAGAAAAATGTATTATGTTAACCGAAAGTGGTGACAAATATAAAATGATAGGGGTATACAATGGCTTAGATAACGATAATAAGAAATCGCTAAGACCAAAAATAATAAATATTAATATATATGAATTTGCGTAGCAAATATAATCCTATTCCTTACTAGAAGTGCAAAGAAATATAGAAATGATAATAGACAGTAATTTGAGTTAGAAAATATCGATTAAATATACTATTCCTATATACATAAATCATGAATCAAAATTTAATATAGGTATTAGAGAATTTGGTAACTAACGAAAATGCATATTAGATAATATTTTATATATTTTATTAACAT
The DNA here is from genome assembly GCA_030704885.1 of Cynegetis impunctata. Lineage (NCBI taxonomy): Eukaryota > Metazoa > Arthropoda > Insecta > Coleoptera > Coccinellidae > Cynegetis > Cynegetis impunctata. The sequence continues at coordinate 55,215 of JARQZK010000925.1, read as the reverse complement.
TACTAACAAATATTTTCTTATAAAGGTCCTTCGATTGGAATGAATTAACAATAAGACCATATGAAATAGAAAATGAAAAACGAGAGAATAGTTATTCATTAAAAGAAATAAATACAGGGAAAATAAAAGGAGTGTATAATATAGAGAGTATATATATGAATATAAATTGAATGAATGAATGATAATGAATAATTGAAAAGAGAAAATGCATAATTGTGATTGTAAAATATGAATATCATGTTATGATTATGTTATATTTAGTTATGTTATTGTTAAAGTTATAAATAATAGATGATAAGAAAATTCAACATCGAATTATTATTAATATTGAATTTAAATAAGTTCAATGTAAATTTTGGGGATTTGCTATGGTTTGTTTATTTGCAATATTAGAATTGAAATATATGGTACAATATAAAATGATATTGATCAAGGAGAGGAAAACTTCAATGAATTTAAAATGGATATTAGTAAGTGATAGATGATTATAAGATATATGTTGTATATCTAATCATTGATAAAATTTGAAAATATGAGAAAGGAATGTAAATTGCTAATTAATATAATGATATTATTATAAATTCAATTAATGTGAATTTAAATAAGTAAAACTGAGTTACGATGAAGACTAATGTGAAAGTATTAGTTAGAAATGTACAAGATCAACATTTAAAATCAATAATATATGTGAAATACTTATAGAATGTCAAAAACATAAAATGTCATTAATCGGTGTAAAGAGGTATCAAATAATTCAATAGAAATTCATGAAATATCAAATAGATATGAGAATACAAGTATTAGAACTGTTGAAAAGATTGATTAGAACAAATTAATTCAATATAACGGACTTAATTTATGTAGAATACATATAATTATGGAAATTCTATGTATCGTAGAATCGACTAAATTTCAATATCAGATAATAAGTTAATAGCAAGTCATTGAAGATAGTTAATCATATATATATATATAATTCATAATAATTGAATCCACAACTTTAAAGGGGAATAAAGGAATTCATACTAATATATATATATAGTTATATATATATATATATATATATATATATATATATATATATATATATATATATATATATATATATATATATATAATGCAACATAAACAATGAACAATCTTACAGATCCCTGTATAATCGTCATTCAGAACCTGGTCAACAGATGATGGATCGTGTATGACAGGTCACTGTATTCTCATCATTCAGAATCTCACCAACAGAGGGGAGAGCGTTGCAATCGCATTCAAAATTTAAATGTTTAACGTATTACAGTTCTATGTTCTGAGATATCTATGATCCAAGATGATATTTGACAGTTACGAATAACAGATCGGATGACGTATGACAGATCTATGGTCTAAGATATCTATGATTCAAGATTAACGTTACGGAATCCTCTGCGCAAGTTACTTATATCACTCTCTTATTCCTGATTATAACAATGGGTTGACGGACGACCGGTCTGAGTACTAGACTCTGGTGCGGTAATTCTGCGGTTCGAATACCAGACATCGACACAGCTTTTTTCATTTATTAATATTTCAGCTAGGGCCCCCCGGGCAGGATCGATGAGAAGGAGTAGGCATAAAAGAGAGTCAGGGCCGTTCAGTCCAGGGCCGCCAAGTCAGGGCCCCCAAGCCAGGGCCCCAGGCAGGATCGATGAGAAGGAGACCCCTCATTCGAGGGCCCCCAGGCCCTATGACGTCATAGCGTCCATCTTGAATATCGATTTGACGTAGACGGAAAGGTCCCCCACCTCGATGATCGCCATTGTGGATTAGAATCCCTGTAGTAGTAACTACTTAGATGACATTTACGCCACCTGGCGGCCATCTTGGAAACATAAAAATAATTTCCAGGATTTTGTTTTTGCCATTTTAGACGTAAAATTTTTTACCGTCTCTACCACGAATACTTTAAGAGATACAGAATTTTGTTTATTTTGTTGGTATCTATTAAATTAGTAGTATAATAGTAGAGCAGAACTCTAACACAGAAAAATATGCTGTTGTTTCAGAAAATTTCGAGACACTGATTAATACTTTGTCTAATGAGAGGATTATAGACTTTATTGACGAAATTCATGTAAACCCTGAGATGAAGATCGAAATGTAGAGAAAGACGAATGGGCATTTGTTTCTGAAAAGTTTGAAATTTCAAGTGATGAGAAAATAGAAAAAACTCATCAATATTTTTGGTGCTATTGTATTTAAAAATTATTCGAAGTCACTCTTTGACATTCTTGAAAAATTTTTGAATAAGTTATTGTCAAATCATATTTCTAGAAATGTTACCTAAAATTTCACGTCTATTGAAGTAAGGTCGAATCCACAATCTTTTCTTTTTTTCTTTAAATTTTCGCTTAACACAATATAGGCCGCATACGATTTCGTCAGCTTTTGTTATCCGATTGTGTATCCCGTTCACGAAACAGATTTACGGGCCATACTCTTGCTGACAAAGTAGCCAAAATATATACTGACGAGCCATCTTCTTCATTCAATGCTCTCATAATGGCTGTCTATTGTTGTCAGTATTGTAATAAAAATATTGCTCATTTAGAAGCACCTTTACTGAAACTGATGAGTCAAGAACTCATCCTAGAAGTAGAAATATCATTAGACAGTATCAGTACTGTACATGCATGTACAGTACTAATACAAGCAAGAAATTGACAATGATAAGCTATCCATAAATGAACCTTTTTCTATACCATTTTATTCATTCCTCAGAAATAAATTCCAACATGTTCCCCTCCCTATTGACTCTTAATTTTGAATATCCTAGACATAAATAGTCATGAAAAGAAAGGAATATTATCCGAATTCACATTATATTCTGAAGCAATACGGTTTCTACGCATTTGTTGTGACATGACAAATTAATTTATGGTAATACTAATGATCAGCTGATCATGCTTGAACTGCTCAATCTGAGGCAAATATAGTCACTCCATAAATATGCTCTCAATTTAGTGAAGTACTAAATTTTTATTATAGATTGAATTTCAAAATATATACAATAAAAATTCAGTTAATAAGTGACGTGCGATATTTGCGGATTTCGTAGCTCACGCGTTTTTTAATGATTTTGAATGAAAATTAAAACCATTAAATAAAGTATAAAATCTTCTCAAAGAGTCAATTTAAGGATAACAAAATTAGGAAGCACCTTTTCAACATATTCTGAACGAAAAAAATTCAAAACACATTTTCTCTCATTCATCTTCATTCTCTTCATTCATATTATAAACATACGTTTTCATTTGTTGAGGTGTTCATGTACAAATAATTTGTTGGCAATATTTCAAAGAAGGTTGTCTTTTGCTTTTAAGAAGGTGTTTGTCTTCTTAGTTGCTGAAAATAAATTATTTTTGAATCCACCAAATTGTCGTGATATTTCTAATGGCAACACCATAATATGCTTTTTGAATATTCACAATTTTGCAATTTTTGTCTTATTTGAAAGTTGGTTATTTATTATGTGAAATGCGGAAGTATATGGATTATCGATTATGAATGTTGAAATATATGCCTCGAAAACATTTAAAAAAATTATAGCTTCCTAACCTTGATCTTCATATAAATTTCAGGATACAAATTATTGTATCAAATTCGACTTCAATTTAAATTTAAAGTAGCTTGATATATTAATTTTTAAAATATCCCTCCATAACTAACATACGGTCTGTGAGACCGACAACTTCAATTTTCTTCGCAAAAACGATACCGCGCCAACTTATGTTTCTGCGCGTTTCAGTAGTTTCCTATTTCGTCATCTTACTCTTAGTGGTACTAGGACAGTCGTTCATGACGCTTATGTGTTGAGTTACTATCACTTTCGGTCTTGTGGACCGATGTTAGTAGGCGTGCAAGTGATTTTCTGAAAATACTAAGTAAGTCAATATTCTTTTTTTATTATGAAACAGGAGTCTTAATTTATATTTGGTACCCGTTTTGTTTAAAAAGACTAAATAGAACATTTTGCTCAACAGAATGGCTGATTGGAGTTATGAAAAGGAGCAAGAAAGGCTAGAACGCCTATGGCAGGAATCGATCCATGAACCAGAAAATGAAGCGGCAGAAATGATAGCCTGGAAGATGGCGATTTTGAAATTATGCATCTAAAAAGAACAGAAAAACAAAGTATAACTATCTTTTCTGCTATAAATTCATGTGCCTGGAACATCTAATTCCACTGTGCTCAGGATGCAGCTGGAAAATGAATACTTGATTCAATCTTGTTTTTTCAGTTTACGGTAGCCTTTATGTTCTTGGTACTCTACTTTTGTTATTAAGTATATACTTATATAGTTATCTGTTTTTGTTTATTCATTTCAGAGTCTGTTCTTCTTTTTATTTCTCTAATGAAAATGTTTATGATTTTTAATTGAATAAATTTAATTTTTTTAATGTTTATTATAGGACTGAAGTTATAAATAAAATAAAAATTATCAAAAATTGTCAAGAAGTGTTTACTTAATCAAACTCTGAAATAATAATAAAAATATTGCACATCATAAAACAATTATTAACGTTTAATTGAAATTGGTGTCTGAAACCGATGTTAGCTACGGTGTACTACGAACGTATGTTAGTCACGGAGGGATATTAAGCTTGTTTCAGCATCAGATACATACTTTACTTTGGACTTCCTAAACATTTTTATTTTTCACTTGTATATAATATGTTTATTTCACCTTGGATACGGTTGCTATAAACACACTCATTATGCCCTAGGCCATTATGCCCGCATTTGCGGGCATAATGGATTCAAAACGCCCGCTTATTGTACTAGGAGAAATGAAGCAAATTTTATTGATTAAATACTTCATAATCCTTATCGTATACGACTCTGGATTTCTCCGGCAATGAATTATTCGCAGCTTTGGCTGCATTTTCTATGATATTCTTGGGTAAATTCATTTTCATTTCCATTATTTCTATAAGACTACACAAAGAAAGCAGCAATGACATTCACTGAATATGATGACAAATATATTCACAAACTTCAAAATATGAACCAGTGACATGCCTACTATGAGAAGGAAAATGGATAGGAGCAATGAAACGATTTCAAAATCGCTTTTTCATCATAATATAATAATTTTTTCGTGAAAAATAAAATCTTGTATGCACCGCGTGCGTTACTAGATCCTTATGCCCATCGGGCAACATTCATCCCTCGGGCCAGAGGCCCTCGGGCCGAATGTTTCCCTCAGGGCATAATGATCTATATAACGCACTTGGTACATAAATAACTATTACATAGTTGTCATTTTTTAGAAACTCACGTGCTTCTACGCAAATGATTTCTGCAAGATCATTCTCCGAGATATGTATCGTGAGACATCAAGAGGGTTTTTGAAAACTGTTTATTTCAATTATCACAATAACGGTAAAGTTACTATATACTGAATTAAATAACCGAGAGGTGTGTTCTCTTCAAGAGTAAGCTTAGAAGTGATTGAAGATTAATGCAATAGGTTATAATGTAAACTTCTTCTCTATAGTATAAAAATAGGTTTCTAAGAATAACAGAGTAGACTTGCAGTTTATTATATGTACGATGCTCTTTATGGTATATAACTCCTCCATCCCTAAGTCGAAAAAATGAAGGATTTATTTTTTCGTTGGCTGTTGACGGCTGCTTCGGCATCTTCTTGAGGTTCTTGTGGTTCAATTTCTTCCTTTATGGTCCTTGGTGTTGATCGTTGTTTCCAGAAAATGTAAAATATTGAAGTTATTAGCAGAATGACGATTAGTAAAATTGTTGAAGTTATTGAAGTCAAAATTTTGTTCGGAATACTGGGTTCTTCAATTGGTGTTAGCTGCTTTGCTAAATTATTTATTTCATAAAGACTGTCAAAGTCTATTTTCGTTATATTTGAGTTTTGAAATCTGCTTCTGCTTCCTGTCACTGATATTTCAACTATAGGTAGAATGAGTGCTGTTCTTTGGCAAATTTGTTGATTACTTTTGAATTTCAAATGGTCAATTAATATTTCGCAATCCTTTGGAATCTTGATTAAAGAAGGATGGTTGATTTCCAGGAATTGATCTCTTGTACATTTTGATAATATACGGTTCGATTCTGCCGATATAATAAGTACTTCGTCCCTGGTTACTTGTTCAGTTATAGATTGTTCAAAGGTGAGATCGGTGGTAATACATTGATTGGGTGGTATTCCGTTGAGTAATTGAAGTGTACAGTTGTCTTCTAAGATTATTTGTTATCTCTGCAATAGTAAATGTCTTCGATAGTTGGAAGTTCTTCTTTTTGTGCTAAAGCTTCTTGTGACGTTCGTGCCAAATAGGGATAGGTTGGGGTAAAAATTTCATTATGTTAGATAACTGGGTAAATGTGGTGAAAATCAAGGTTTTTTGATCCCATGATTAGGATATGAATTGCAAATATAATTTAATTTTCTGTTTAAGTTACCAGAGTCCCTCATAATTTATAATACGTTAAAGTATTTTTGAATTTTGGAATCTGTGACGATTTATTTATTTTAGTTAAATGAGTTATCATTTCTTTAATCTCTCTACTAGAAATAATTGAATGATGGATTGAATTGGATCTTGCGAATAAAATTACATTTTCAATATTATCTATAAAGGATATCATATTTTGACAATCTAAATTTATTTGACTCATAGTCCTTTGGAAAGTGATGTTATTTTCATAAGTTTTGATTGTAGTTTTAATTACCAATTGGAACTTTCTCAAATTATTCTGTAATTTGATTTGATTTTGCCAGAGTGTATTTAATGATTTATTATAATGATTCATTAATCTTGTATATAGTGACACCTGTAGGTTGACCTCGTGCACAATTTATTTTTGTTCACTTTGTAAGATTTCTATTGCTTTATTGTATTTTTCGCCATCGTCAGAATCTAGGTTTCCCAATAACCATTTGCTTAATTTACCTATACCGTTAAATAATCCTCGTTTTGCTCGGATGTGTGGTGAAATATTTTCAATTTTCCTCTGTAGCGTTTGAATTAAGAATTTTGTTCTACTTAACATTCCGCTTGCTAGGCCGTGATATGAAATAGAATTTTCATTTAAGCTGTTCACATTTACGACTCTCCGTCTAACTTGAATGAAATTATTTGTCAAAGCATCTGCTTGTCTGACTATTTCGCTAGAATCTAAGTTATGAATAAATGAATGCTTAGTATAAATTATTATGCATGCTCCTAATCTAATGGGAAATAAAAGGCTATTCAGCTTTGTTATGCTGATTTCTCCGTTGTTGCTATCAATTGTCGCTATTCGACATGCCAGGTATACCAGGGTCATGCAAAATTTAATTTTCCTGTACCTGTAAAATGTTTGGATTTACTTTGGTTTTCGTGCTATACTTATGATATGTACCTTTATTTGTCTGTAGTAATATACCGTCGTTTTTAGTTATTTCAAATGGGGTAAATTTAGTTATAAAATGAATTGAATTATTGTAGGGTAAAATAGAATGTTTAATTTACTGATTGACTGATAATTCTTTGTTATTTTCTCTAAAACATCAAAAATGTTCAATAAGGGTTGGGTAAGATAGTTCTACTGGTGAATTTGAATTATTGTTTTTCGCAATAGTAAAATGTAACTCAATTTTATGAAGTTTACGAAAGCCTCCTAAGTCATGATTTTTAAATTCCGTACCGTTGTCTGCTGTTATTTTATTTCATTCGATTCCTATGATAGAAGCGTTTATTTCGTGGATTTTTGTTCTTAATGCGTCCAATGATTTTCCTAGGTTTTTTCTGATATTCTTTCTCGATTTTAGCTCGAGATTTTGGCTTAAAGTAAATCTCTTCTTTTTTATTTAAGTCTTCTTGACCTTTTTGTTTCTTAGTTAAATTTTTAAGATCTGTTGCTTTTCTTTCCGTATTTTCGTTACAAATCAAACCTATTTGATATTTATAGGGGTTTAAATCTTTTTTCGTTATTGGGGTTGATAATATTGAATTTTCAATAGGTGTGTGTACTTTTACCGAGATTTCTGGTAGTGTGAATATTTTTTCAAGGGCATCTTGTATTATCTGATCTAAGTCGTTTGTTTTTGCATTTGGAGATAACGAATTATTGTCGTCTTTTAAGATATTAATTTCGCTGGAAACAATTGACTCGTCTATATTATCCGCTTCCGTTTGTTCATTGTTACAATCTCGAGATGTTGATTCATGATTGTTTATCTTTACACGGGATAAATTAACTGCGTCGTACGATTCTTCTTGCTGGAATTTAAACTCATAATTAAAATAATCCTCGTTATTTTAATTTGTTACTTTCTGTGGAATCTGTGGATTTGTAAAAATTTTTATTTTTATATCGCAATTCGAGAATACGTATTTAATCATTTCATAAATTTGATTCCAAGCAAATTAATCAAGTCCTGACGATATTTTCGGAAAGGCAATATGTTTATCTCTGTTTTGTGAGCATAAAAAGATAATAATGTAGAAAATACATTTTCGTATGTTGGTTTATCAACGAAATTATTTTTAGTTATAAGGTAGTGAAGAATTCTGTTTTGGTTACGTATACAAGCAACTTGGCCAACATTTTTATTTTGTAAAAGTAATTCTGTAACATTGTTATATTTAATTTTGAACTGAAGGGCGATGCCTTTATCCATATGGAAATCGTTACTTACACTGTGACAGAGAGAAAAATTTGTTGGTGCATTGAATACATTATCATTCTCTTCTGTTATATTATCGCTATTTATTCGTTTATGCTGAAATTGACTAAGAAATTTTTCATATGATAATTGAATCTATTCATGTTCATCATTTTCAGGATGTTTTTCCGAATATTTATGAATTTTGGACTGAATTGGAGATTCCTGTTTTACTTAGATACTATGTTTACTTCCTATATTATAACAATAAGGGTACTTGTATACTCTAACATTGTCCAAAAGCTCTTGGGATAATTTTGTTCGTTTTCTAGTAATAATATTCTTATCCAAATAGGAGAATGGGTACGCAACAAGGGGTTATATTAAATTTGCTGTAATGGGTCTATTCGTGATATATATTATTTCTAGTTTTGCGAAACCTCTTCTTGCTACTGTTTAAATTTCGGGTACATGTAATTTTCCGACTTCTTGTTCATCTATTAATATTTCACCATTAGGAATTGTTACTGGGAGATTCCTAATTAATTTTTCACAAGGTCTTATAGTGAACTCGAACTATTATCTTCGGGTATTCTGAATTTGATAGGAATGGCAACATCGTCATTAAATAGCACGCCATTGGAAAAGTCTATATTTAGATTCATATGCATGATATCTTCTAATCCTAAGATTCCGTCAAAGAATTCATGGAAGTAATATAAGAAAAGTTTAATATGATACTTACTGCTGCACTCTGCAAACGCAGGAATTTTCGCTTTATATTCGATTGTTCTCTTTGCGAATGCTGATGTAATATCTAGATGGTAGATACATTTCGGCTAATAATTGTCTGCAAATCTAGGTCGAAGAAATAACCTACTAGTGCCTGTATCAATAAGTAATTTCAGTTTTGGATTTCGAGTTTCTATATAAGGCAGAGAGTTGTTTGAATTTAATTCTATACTGTCTGAATTTCCGAAGCTTGTTCGCGAAAATTTTTGATTTTCATTAGTTTGATTTTGATATACCGGGTGTATTATAGGTTTCATTAACTTGATTTGGATCGTACTCTGGATCGTATACGGGGTTTAAATTCAAATCTTGCTCTTCTTGATCATAATCATTCATATAAAGTTCTTCCGTCTGTCTGCGAAGCATTGTTGTAAGGCGGCTTTGATATCGTCCCAAGAAAGTAATTCTGCACGATTACCTACAAATATTTTCCCTCTACCAATTAACTTTCCGTGAATACACTCCAAAATTAATTTATTAAAATCTGCGTCGTTATGTACTCTGTATCTTTCAACGAATTTATCACAGTTTCTGATCAATCTATTGAGAGTATTTGCATCACCATCGTATGGTTTAATATTCTTTAATTACAATTCGAAAACATCATAATTAATTCGGGCGGTTTCTGGAACCTGAACCGGTAGAACCATATTTCTAGTTAAATTTACATTGTCACTTCAATTTCTTGAATTTGAAGAAGTTGATTCTTGTTTTCTTGATAACTATCAAAATCACTTAATAAATCTTCAACTGCTTTAATTTAGTTATTTACCAGCAAGGGTTTATTATTCACTTTGATTTCTTAATTATTTTTTTTAATTTCTCAATAAAATTCTTTGCTTCCTTGAAATTATCTCCCTAAACTTGAGAAAAGTAAGGAAGGCGATTAATTGATGAAATCCTCTAATTTCTTAATATTATTTCCCTAAACTTGAAAAAAGGTAAGGAAGGCGAAAGGAACTATTTGGCACTTACAGTTTAAATCTGAAGCACGTAGTTTCTTTCCTGAATTCTGCTACTCTTGCTTCTTGGTTCTCGAAGTATAGATTCTTGATTCTGGATACGGCTTCGATGTAGAAACATCTAGTCGTGGAAATTCGGTCCTTCAGCAAAATGTGACTTCTTCTTTCACACAACCGCACGTATCCTACCGACTGCGCCAGATATGTATCGTGAGACACCAAGAGGGTTTTTAAAAACTGTTTATTTCAATTATTACAATAATGGTGAAGTTACTATATACTAAATGAAATAACAGAGAGATGTGTTCTCTTCAAGAGTAAGCTTAGAAGTGATTGAAGGCTAGTGCAATAGGTTATAATGTAAACTTCTTATCTATAGTATAAAAATAGGTTTCTGAGAATAACAGAGCAGACTTGCAGTTTATTATATATACGCTGCACTTTATGGATATGTAACTTCCGGGAAACCATAACGACTAAATATAGTTGACTATATAACTCATGTATGAATAAGCCAATAGAATCCGTGAATTTTGCATAACTACCGCGTATTGATAAGTGAATGTACTCTTGACGACGTGATATAATTGTTTTGGTGTTTCGCCTCGTGTCAAAACTGAATACTTTTCAAAATTTCTCACCCGAAAGAGCTAGACTAATTGATTCATTATTTTACTGCTTTTCAAGACTTCTCATTAAAGAATATAAATAATAGAGAAAATTATTGACTACAGTGATTTTCTTCATGATTAATTGAAATCTTTTATCATTTCAAGCCATAAAGGCTTATTATTGCTAAGGATTGATCCACTATATGCAAAATATCTCCAAAGTTATGGAATTCCTCTTCAATTACATTTATATCTTATATAAATAAAAATCCATAGGGATCATTTACAATACTGCATGTGTGTGATGAATGGAATGCATTTTTGAAAATATGTGAAATATTTCAAGAGAATAAAACTAAGGAACTTCATAATGATACTGCAATTACAGATGTCTTACTAAGGCGAATTTATACTTCTTTCAAAATGGTCATAATGACATAAGTTACCACTTCAATAATAGAATAGATTAATATATTACAAAATTAATTAATTAATAACTTATAATTAGATTCAACAACTAAGAGATTCAAACAGTATAAATCTTGAATCTATATAGAACAGAGTAGTAATAAATCAAAACATAACACCCTCCTCTAAAAATTTGAAAATATGCCATGTTAAAACTGAAATAATTAGCTTACTGTTTTCTGAATTTCTCTTTAATTTCTTAGTTTGAAATGCAACAAATGTTTCAATTTGTGGAGGTCTCCTGTTTCTTGAACAAGGATATTCCTCTCTCACAGCATTCCACTCTTCGTAAGTTGGTAATACGCCATATTCTATACAATCTTGAAATGAGGCAGTGGCGTAGATAGGGAAAGATCAAGGGGATCAATCCCCCTTCATGAGCTTCCGATAATTATAATAGAACTGAATTTGAAATAAAAGTCTTCATATCTATGTACGTATTTGAGAACCTTTACATGAAATTTACTAATCACTAGCACCTCTTCTGCTATTATGTATGTAAAAAAAATTACCAAGATATGTTTTTGTGATGGCTGTGTAATTGAGTATTGTACAATTACCGCGCTTCAAACAGGCCGACTAATCAGGAATGGACATAAATTTAACATTATAAAGTAACTAGTAGTTTTGAGCATATTTTATTCAATGTTGAATTAGTAAGTTAAATCGGTCACTATGAGCAAATAAGTGTTTGAAAAGTTAATGGCTCTAATGGAAAACTTCATTTCGAAAGGAAGAAGTCAACCAAAATCTCCACGCACTTCTATCTAAATTGTATACTATACCTACTATTAAACAAAATAGCTCGAGCTTTTGTTTAATAGTGTAGTATTATATCTTAAGTAGTTTTGTTCAATAGTATAGATAGTATAAAATTTAGAAAGAGAAGAAGTGCGATGAGGTTTTGGTTGACTTCTTCCTTCGTATATAAAATTTTCCATTTCAGCCATTTAAGCTCTTTTAAACACGTTCTTTGGTCCTAGTGATCGATTAAATTCCTGTTTACATTCGAGGAGCGTGATTTCTGCTCATAGAGGATTTTTAATCAATATTTGATATATCGAATATTTTTTAATAGTAGAGTATAATGAAGCTCTCTTAAAAATAGTACTAAATTTTGGATTTTATTGTCAATTTAATTACTCCATAATATTATGAAGTTAATAAAAATTGTCGAGTTAGTAAAAATTTTCTTGCGATGGCTGGACTTCTACATCATGAATCTTGGAGAAAGATTCACTAATCATGAGAATACAGTTTAGTTTTAGTGCTTTTGTGTTAAACTTTTTTCATCAGTCTCGGAAGAATATGAGCAAATAGCATGTAGATCGTTTTTGAAAAAGATTAAGTTCCGTTTTGGAAAATTGTGAAAGTGATAAACAATTCACTGAAAAAAAAAACAGTTGAAACTGTATTATTGTAGGATGAATATTTATAATTTTTTCAGAGGGGTAAAAATACGGCCGAAAACAGGTAATCTGGCTTGCGAAAGTCGCTCCCATTTGGGACACTTCAACAATAAACATTATTTAACTATATTAAATATGGAAATTAAGGGATGAAAAATTTCAGATTCTTACTGGATAGGTAAATGAACAATAAAAAATATTTTTCGCGCATTAGTTATGCGGTAGTTTTAGGCTGCTTGAACAAGAATATTGCAACTGTTAAACTATGAATTTGATTTTTGTTCCTTTCTTGGAGCTAGTTTCGAAAGACCTCAGAATAGATCCCCGTTAAAAAATTCGATTTTTTAATTTTTTCCTAATAATTTGCATAGTTGCAGAACACTCTAATAATAACTTTTTTCTCCTGATTCTATTATAAACAACGCATTTATGTATAATAATTTTTTAAACAATAGGAGACGAACATTGAAAACAACCATTTCCATGTAGCTTCCGATATTTAAAAAGGGAACATTAAATTCATTAAAAAAATTTCATTTTGATTTTGCAAAACTACGTAAATTGTTAATAAAAAACTGAAAAATTGAAATTTTTTATTTTTTCAACAGTGATTCACTCTGATAGCTCCAAGAATGAGAAAATCTCAGATCTATACATGAACAGTTATCACAATTATTTTCATGTTCAAGCACCAAAACTATTGCATAACTAACAGAAAAATCTCTATTATCGCCGGATTATTGTTCATTCACCGATTCAGTAACGTTTCATATTTTATATGGTTAAATGATGGTTACTGTTGAAGTGTCCCAAATGGGCGTGACTTGCCCAAACGAAGTTACCCTTTTTCAGCCGTAGTTTGACCTCTCTAGGAAAATTATGAATATTGATTCTACAGTTCCGGAAATTAAGTTTTTCTTTTGGGAAATTTCTTCTTCTTTTTGAATCGTTCTTCAGATTTCAAAAATCTCAATTATTTTTTGACATATTGGCAAAAAACCAATCCCCTTTTTTTCAGTAGGCATATTGTTTATAACTTTCACAATTTTCAATTGCAAATTTTTAATTTTCTCAAAAGACATCTACATGCTACTAATCGAATAATACTTTGTTTTCATTTTCCCGAAACTGCTGTGAAAAGTTGAACAAAAAAGCACTTGTTGACTACACTATTTTTATTAACTCCAGGGACCTACAGTTTAACGAAGGTTCCGAACGGCCAATGGGCTTGAATCTAAGTCATTACCCAACAGATTATTTTTTGAACCACCAAAATCCGGACATACACTACACTCAATAGCAAGGTGGGACTCGAACCCACAATCCTCTGTTTACAAGCAATACACCTAACGGCTGGGCTACCGAGGCCTTCTTGACTAGACCAAATATATAAAAAAATTTCGGTGTTTTTCAAGCATGATTTATACGAAGTTGACAAAGCAGCTGATAAATTCATCAAAACTGACAAGTTTTATCAAAAAAATTTTCACTGCGACACCTGCTGTTCTCGTTAGTTGAAAGTGTGAAAGAAATATTTAATTCGCCAAGGCGATGTCAAGCCTGAACTTTTTTTTTCTGCTTATTTTGTACAACATGAAAGATTATTTCACACGAAGTCATATCCCCCCCATAGCAAAAAAACTATCTACGCCACTGAAATGAGGTACTTATTGCTTCACTTACTGGGGTTTCACAAGATACTCTTTTAGAAGTTCTTAAATATTTTGAAGAATTTCTGCTATATATCAATAAAGATTTATCCTTGTCTTCTATTGATGTATTTTCATTGCTTTCAAATATCATATGTGCGGAAACTGAAGAACCATCAGGCACAGTGGTACTGAATTTTTCTATAGCATCATCTAATTCATTTTAATTTTCATCTTCTATTCCTAAGCATTTCCACAGAATAGGAACAATTTCTCGAACCTCCGGTTCTTCAGGTTGTCGATAAATTGTTTAATGAATGTCAAGCTTATGACCTAAATGACTAGCTATTCATTCCACTAACGGATCAGATAACTTGAAAATTGAACAACGAGTGGCAACTTGTTTTCTTAGTTCAGTTCCTCTAAGAGCTTCTGAATTTGCAGCACCACAAGCTTCAGAAAAAAATCGCATTAATTTGCATGCTCGCGAATGAGAATATTCGTTACTGCCTTCGATACCAAAAACATAAGGATTTTCAGGAGAAACCCTGCTCATATCTCTATAGTTCAGTATCAAATTGATACTGTCAACCAATGTTCTATCAAGTAGTATAACTGGAAGATTGCGGTTGAGTTTTCCTGTAATGAAAAATCGCCCAAAATCTTTAGCAATGTCTTTGATTTCTTGGTTCTGGCTCTTAGCAGTTTCTTCATTCATAGCAGTATTACGAAAGCTGTGAAAAAAATTTCTTACATAATTCTCACTTAAAATAAAATGTGCTATCACCTACGTCCTGAAGTCATCAATTTTTATCAGTTCTATTTTCCCAGCACGTCTACGATTGAATAATTGAATATTAATTAAAGTGAAACCAGCTAAATCCTTTCAATGTTCATACGAATAAATCTTTTTCAAGCATTCAAAGTTGTTTTTCCCTCCTTCTGTGATATATTTATACAGAGATGTTACATATTTTTTAGATAGTATAGTTACTCTTTTAAGCCTTCTATTTTGAATCTGGTTCTCAGATACGGTTTTGTTGATATCTGTTGAGAATCTTTCTTTCATAAGGCAGATTAAATCTCGCACTTATTCTCTCTTTTCAGAGTTTTGTCCTTTTATACACTCACTCTCTAAGAGTCGAGTTATTTCTTTCAAATACCTAAGTTATATGCTGTGGAAGGTACCCTGTATTTTCCATTATCTTCTCCTAATCTAGCAAGATTGTTTACTGACTTAACAATAGTGTCAGAATGTATATTCTTTTGCTTATCATCGTATTATTACGATTATCTCTGTATTTGTCGACCAACTTATTTCCATACAATATACATAATTCATCAGATAAGAAATTTTCCTTTGTATCATCTTCCCTACATGAAACTAACATTTCTTTCATCAGTCGGTTACTGGCCTTATTATGTACGCTCATTGCTTTTCTCTTGCTCTCATGGAAAACATTCTTTAAAGTGCAACCTTAATCATAGTTCAGAAAACATTTCCCCAAAAGCTAGACAATGTTTATAATGTTTGGCATCACTTAATTTTTCTACAGTTTTCTTTTCACCACAAGATATCCAGTATTTTTTCTTGTATTATGAACAAATTGTGCTTTGCATCTAATTTCGTTCATTTTCTGAAGTATCATTTGATTTTCTAAAAATCATAAAAAATCGGGAAAAATACCAGAACTGAAACAATAATTTATGATGATTGTGAGAGGAAGGGTAATCAGGTCAGCGTTTTCTTTGAATAACATACTGTTAAGTTCATATATATCTGTAGCTGATGAATTCTTGAGGGATAAGATTGCATAATATACTTCATTTTCAACAACTGGTTCAAGAAAAAAGGAATTGCTGGGTGTTGGTCAATTTCTCATGAGATCTATGGGATTGTCAGTTGAACCCGGAAGAACAGATATTATGTCTTTAGCGATGTTGCAAAAATATAGGTTGAAAGCAGTGGGTGTCAAACTCTTGTCAATTTTTGTAATACGATGATATTGGTTTCTTTCAAAATTTATTAGTTTCCAGGAATCTTGACAACTGAACTGTTGTCCGAATTTGTATGGTTCATCAAATATTAATGTGCTCAGATGTTATACTATCAGAAACTTTCGAGATGAGGAGCCATATTTTTCTGTATTTGTTCTCTCTTCCATTAAAGTCTGGATCTCCATCCCCACTACTAACTTCTAGGACTTGTTTTTTATGCTCTTCCTTGTCAGCCTTTATTTCAGCGGTCGAATTCGTTTTGACTGAGGATGAAGTTTTCCGTCTGTTTCTGTTTTCTACCATCGTCCACTTTCGTTTATCGACATTTTTATATTTGTCCGCTTCGGCGAGAGCAGAAATTTCTTTGTCACTTGTAATATGGATTAATTCGTTCAGTTTCCCATGTGAAGCAGCTTTGAGTTCGTTGTAGCTATGTTGTTTTCCTTCATCTTTCAAAAAACCGTCAGTAATAATTTTAGTTGGACTTTTGGCCTTCATTGTTTTTGGAACTGCTCCCGTGCTACTGAGACTAATTTGGTTGCTATGTTGAGTTACCACTGTCCCCTTTTTCTTACACTTGCTACAAAATTAAATTGTTTTTGATTTGGGGGTGGCGAGTTTAAATATATGGGAGTCGGCTGAGTAGCCACTCCCTTCAACACTTATAATTAGATTCAACAACTAAGAGATTCAAACAGTATAAATCTTGAATCTATATAGAACAGAGTAGTAATAAATCAAAACATAACACCCTCCTCTAAAAATTTGAAAATATGCCATGTTAAAACTGAAATAATTAGCTTACTGTTTCCTGAATTTCTCTTTAATTTCTTAGTTTGAAATGCAACAAATGTTTCAATTTGTGGAGGTCTCCTGTTTCTTGAACAAGGATATTCCTCTCTCACAGCATTCCACTCTTCGTAAGTTGGTAATACGCCATATTCTATACAATCTTGAAATGAGGCAGTGGCGTAGATAGGGAAAGATCAAGGGGATCAATCCCCCTTCATGAGCTTCCGATAATTATAATAGAACTGAATTTGAAATAAAAGTCTTCATATCTATGTACGTATTTGAGAACCTTTACATGAAATTTACTAATCACTAGCACCTCTTCTGCTATTATGTATGTAAAAAAAATTACCAAGATATGTTTTTGTGATGGCTGTGTAATTGAGTATTGTACAATTACCGCGCTTCAAACAGGCCGACTAATCAGGAATGGACATAAATTTAACATTATAAAGTAACTAGTAGTTTTGAGCATATTTTATTCAATGTTGAATTAGTAAGTTAAATCGGTCACTATGAGCAAATAAGTGTTTGAAAAGTTAATGGCTCTAATGGAAAACTTCATTTCGAAAGGAAGAAGTCAACCAAAATCTCCACGCACTTCTATCTAAATTGTATACTATACCTACTATTAAACAAAATAGCTCGAGCTTTTGTTTAATAGTGTAGTATTATATCTTAAGTAGTTTTGTTCAATAGTATAGATAGTATAAAATTTAGAAAGAGAAGAAGTGCGATGAGGTTTTGGTTGACTTCTTCCTTCGTATATAAAATTTTCCATTTCAGCCATTTAAGCTCTTTTAAACACGTTCTTTGGTCCTAGTGATCGATTAAATTCCTGTTTACATTCGAGGAGCGTGATTTCTGCTCATAGAGGATTTTTAATCAATATTTGATATATCGAATATTTTTTAATAGTAGAGTATAATGAAGCTCTCTTAAAAATAGTACTAAATTTTGGATTTTATTGTCAATTTAATTACTCCATAATATTATGAAGTTAATAAAAATTGTCGAGTTAGTAAAAATTTTCTTGCGATGGCTGGACTTCTACATCATGAATCTTGGAGAAAGATTCACTAATCATGAGAATACAGTTTAGTTTTAGTGCTTTTGTGTTAAACTTTTTTCATCAGTCTCGGAAGAATATGAGCAAATAGCATGTAGATCGTTTTTGAAAAAGATTAAGTTCCGTTTTGGAAAATTGTGAAAGTGATAAACAATTCACTGAAAAAAAAACAGTTGAAACTGTATTATTGTAGGATGATTATTTATAATTTTTTCAGAGGGGTAAAAATACGGCCGAAAACAGGTAATCTGGCTTGCGAAAGTCGCTCCCATTTGGGACACTTCAACAATAAACATTATTTAACTATATTAAATATGGAAATTAAGGGATGAAAAATTTCAGATTCTTACTGGATAGGTAAATGAACAATAAAAAATATTTTTCGCGCATTAGTTATGCGGTAGTTTTAGGCTGCTTGAACAAGAATATTGCAACTGTTAAACTATGAATCTGATTTTTTTTCCTTTCTTGGAGCTAGTTTCGAAAGACCTCAGAATAGATCCCCGTTAAAAAATTCGATTTTTTAATTTTTTCCTAATAATTTGCATAGTTGCAGAACACTCTAATAATAACTTTTTTCTCCTGATTCTATTATAAACAACGCATTTATGTATAATAATTTTTTAAACAATAGGAGACGAACATTGAAAACAACCATTTCCATGTAGCTTCCGATATTTAAAAAGGGAACATTAAATTCATTAAAAAAATTTCATTTTGATTTTGCAAAACTACGTAAATTGTTAATAAAAAACTGAAAAATTGAAATTTTTTATTTTTTCAACAGTGATTCACTCTGATAGCTCCAAGAATGAGAAAATCTCAGATCTATACATGAACAGTTATCACAATTATTTTCATGTTCAAGCACCAAAACTATTGCATAACTAACAGAAAAATCTCTATTATCGCCGGATTATTGTTCATTCACCGATTCAGTAACGTTTCATATTTTATATGGTTAAATGATGGTTACTGTTGAAGTGTCCCAAATGGGCGTGACTTGCCCAAACGAAGTTACCCTTTTTCAGCCGTAGTTTGACCTCTCTAGGAAAATTATGAATATTGATTCTACAGTTCCGGAAATTAAGTTTTTCTTTTGGGAAATTTCTTCTTCTTTTTGAATCGTTCTTCAGATTTCAAAAATCTCAATTATTTTTTGACATATTGGCAAAAAACCAATCCCCTTTTTTTCAGTAGGCATATTGTTTATAACTTTCACAATTTTCAATTGCAAATTTTTAATTTTCTCAAAAGACATCTACATGCTACTAATCGAATAATACTTTGTTTTCATTTTCCCGAAACTGCTGTGAAAAGTTGAACAAAAAAGCACTTGTTGACTACACTATTTTTATTAACTCCAGGGACCTACAGTTTAACGAAGGTTCCGAACGGCCAATGGGCTTGAATCTAAGTCATTACCCAACAGATTATTTTTTGAACCACCAAAATCCGGACATACACTACACTCAATAGCAAGGTGGGACTCGAACCCACAATCCTCTGTTTACAAGCAATACACCTAACGGCTGGGCTACCGAGGCCTTCTTGACTAGACCAAATATATAAAAAAATTTCGGTGTTTTTCAAGCATGATTTATACGAAGTTGACAAAGCAGCTGATAAATTCATCAAAACTGACAAGTTTTATCAAAAAAATTTTCACTGCGACACCTGCTGTTCTCGTTAGTTGAAAGTGTGAAAGAAATATTTAATTCGCCAAGGCGATGTCAAGCCTGAACTTTTTTTTTCTGCTTATTTTGTACAACATGAAAGATTATTTCACACGAAGTCATATCCCCCCCATAGCAAAAAAACTATCTACGCCACTGAAATGAGGTACTTATTGCTTCACTTACTGGGGTTTCACAAGATACTCTTTTAGAAGTTCTTAAATATTTTGAAGAATTTCTGCTATATATCAATAAAGATTTATCCTTGTCTTCTATTGATGTATTTTCATTGCTTTCAAATATCATATGTGCGGAAACTGAAGAACCATCAGGCACAGTGGTACTGAATTTCTCTATAGCATCATCTAATTCATTTTAATTTTCATCTTCTATTCCTAAGCATTTCCACAGAATAGGAACAATTTCTCGAACCTCCGGTTCTTCAGGTTGTCGATAAATTGTTTAATGAATGTCAAGCTTATGACCTAAATGACTAGCTATTCATTCCACTAACGGATCAGATAACTTGAAAATTGAACAACGAGTGGCAACTTGTTTTCTTAGTTCAGTTCCTCTAAGAGCTTCTGAATTTGCAGCACCACAAGCTTCAGAAAAAAATCGCATTAATTTGCATGCTCGCGAATGAGAATATTCGTTACTGCCTTCGATACCAAAAACATAAGGATTTTCAGGAGAAACCCTGCTCATATCTCTATAGTTCAGTATCAAATTGATACTGTCAACCAATGTTCTATCAAGTAGTATAACTGGAAGATTGCGGTTGAGTTTTCCTGTAATGAAAAATCGCCCAAAATCTTTAGCAATGTCTTTGATTTCTTGGTTCTGGCTCTTAGCAGTTTCTTCATTCATAGCAGTATTACGAAAGCTGTGAAAAAAATTTCTTACATAATTCTCACTTAAAATAAAATGTGCTATCACCTACGTCCTGAAGTCATCAATTTTTATCAGTTCTATTTCCCAAGCACGTCTACGATTGAATAATTGAATATTAATTAAAGTGAAACCAGCTAAATCCTTTCAATGTTCATACGAATAAATCTTTTTCAAGCATTCAAAGTTGTTTTTCCCTCCTTCTGTGATATATTTATACAGAGATGTTACATATTTTTTAGATAGTATAGTTACTCTTTTAAGCCTTCTATTTTGAATCTGGTTCTCAGATACGGTTTTGTTGATATCTGTTGAGAATCTTTCTTTCATAAGGCAGATTAAATCTCGCACTTATTCTCTCTTTTCAGAGTTTTGTCCTTTTATACACTCACTCTCTAAGAGTCGAGTTATTTCTTTCAAATACCTAAGTTATATGCTGTGGAAGGTACCCTGTATTTTCCATTATCTTCTCCTAATCTAGCAAGATTGTTTACTGACTTAACAATAGTGTCAGAATGTATATTCTTTTGCTTATCATCGTATTATTACGATTATCTCTGTATTTGTCGACCAACTTATTTCCATACAATATACATAATTCATCAGATAAGAAATTTTCCTTTGTATCATCTTCCCTACATGAAACTAACATTTCTTTCATCAGTCGGTTACTGGCCTTATTATGTACGCTCATTGCTTTTCTCTTGCTCTCATGGAAAACATTCTTTAAAGTGCAACCTTAATCATAGTTCAGAAAACATTTCCCCAAAAGCTAGACAATGTTTATAATGTTTGGCATCACTTAATTTTTCTACAGTTTTCTTTTCACCACAAGATATCCAGTATTTTTTCTTGTATTATGAACAAATTGTGCTTTGCATCTAATTTCGTTCATTTTCTGAAGTATCATTTGATTTTCTAAAAATCATAAAAAATCGGGAAAAATACCAGAACTGAAACAATAATTTATGATGATTGTGAGAGGAAGGGTAATCAGGTCAGCGTTTTCTTTGAATAACATACTGTTAAGTTCATATATATCTGTAGCTGATGAATTCTTGAGGGATAAGATTGCATAATATACTTCATTTTCAACAACTGGTTCAAGAAAAAAGGAATTGCTGGGTGTTGGTCAATTTCTCATGAGATCTATGGGATTGTCAGTTGAACCCGGAAGAACAGATATTATGTCTTTAGCGATGTTGCAAAAATATAGGTTGAAAGCAGTGGGTGTCAAACTCTAGTCAATTTTTGTAATACGATGATATTGGTTTCTTTCAAAATTCATTAGTTTCCAGGAATCTTTTGAAAAATTGGTTGAATTTGATAAAAATGATACAGAAGATTTATTCTTGGCCGTGATTAGCGCAGAAGAGTAATGCTTTTTCATAGTTTTGAAAACTGCTAGGTCTTCAGGACAATTAGTTAGTGCACATACAGTTTTTACTGCAGATAAAGTTTCCCTCATAGATCTCAAATCGTCATTGTACCAAGTCACCGGTGGCTTAGACTTTTCGTGATACTTTCGTAATGGAAAGTTTTTGTTGAGAAGGTGAATAATTGTGGCGATAAATTTGTCGGACAAATAGCTATCATCACTCAGTAGCTCCAAAAAGTACCAATCCGCCGTTTGAAGATCATTGTGAAATGACACTTTGTTTTTTTCCCGAAAAATCTTCCAAGGGTAGCTTTAGAAGTGGCCTTTCCATTTTGTTAGAAATGAATACCTGACCAAGATGGTCTGAGAGACAAGGTTCTGAAATTCCCACTGTGAACTCATTAATAGGAAGGTTTGTGAAAAGGTTGTCTATGCAAGATGCTGATGTTGTAGTGATTCTGGTATTCTGTTTTATAGTTATCATGAGCCCAAAGGATTCTAATACGTTCTTCAAATCGTTTGAATGTTGTGATTCGACATTGAAATTTATATTGAAGTCGCCTGCTATCACACACTGCCTGCCAAGACGTAAAATTTTTTCAAGTTTATCAAGATTACTTAAGAATACTTCAAAGTCCCCCAAGCAGGATCTGTATACAGCAATATATATATTGTATTGTTTGATTCAATACCACAAAATTCAGAGTGTATTTCACTACAGAATTCAGTGACATCCATCCGTTTACATATTTGTTCGCAAATATAGCAACCCCCCCGTGAATGTGCTGTTTTCGTGAGTAATTGCACAAGTGCATCAAAATTACCGATAATTTTGCATGACAGCGTGTTGTCAAAAAACTGCATGAGTTCATTTTCATTTTTGGAGAAAGAGCCCGACACCGAAGGTGGAGGGCTCTTTTTCCAAAATATGAAATTGACCGAATGCAGTTTTTTAAAGACAACACGCTGGAATGCGAAATTATCCGGTTATTTTGATGCATGAGTGTAATTTTGGGGAATATTTCCCGAATAAACTTTCAAGTTGTCAAACTGACGTTAGTTTTTCATAAATTCTCAGCTTGTCATCAATAAACGTGATATGAACTATGCTACTATGCAATTATCGGTCTACAATGCAATTATCGCAGGGCTCTTTCGCTTTTTACAATGCAATTATCGCTGTAATTTTCGATAATTGCATTCCATTTACAAGGGATTTTTGACAGGAGGGAAATATTCGCTGTAATTTTCGATAATTGCATTCCTTTTACAAGGGATTTTTGACAGGAGGGAAATATTCTACAAAACAGACTAGTTAGATGACAGTTATTTTGATCTTGGAAAGGTCAGCATCATTCAGCCAGTGCTCAGAGATGCAGACAATATTGTACGGAAAATCTTCAAGATGGCATAATAATTGTCCAGTCTTGTTGGAAACACTCTGAATGTTAATATGAAACAAACTGACCTTATTACCATCTTCAATGTAGGTAGATGTGAAGGATGTATCAATATTTTTATGAGATATGTTATTAACTAGCAAACTTCTAAAATAGAGTCTGGCTGAACTTCTTAGTTTTTGTGCATGTTTTTATGTTGATCCAAGAAGCGTCCTCCCAGTCTGAAGTCAAATCGCCCAAATGCAAGTTTTTCCGGCCAGAAACTGAACTCATACACTTTCTGCTGCAGTTGGGGCTCCACGCCAACTATGAAAGATTGTTTATCCCTGTGGATACTATTGGTATCTAGTTTTTTGACTGAACTGTTGTCCGAATTTGTATGGTTCATCAAATATTAATGTGCTCAGAAGTTATACTATCAGAAACTTTCGAGATGAGGAGCCATATTTTTCTGTATTTGTTCTCTCTTCCATTAAAGTCTGGATCTCCATCCCCACTACCAACTTCTAGGACTTGTTTTTTATGCTCTTCCTTGTCAGCCTTTATTTCAGTGGTCGAATTCGTTTTGACTGAGGATGAAGTTTTCCGTCTGTTTCTGTTTTCTACCATCGTCCACTTTCGTTTATCGACATTTTTATATTTGTCCGCTTCGGCGAGAGCAGAAATTTCTTTGTCACTTGTAATATGGATTAATTCGTTCAGTTTCCCATGTGAAGCAGCTTTGAGTTCGTTGTAGCTATGTTGTTTTCCTTCATCTTTCAAAAAACCGTCAGTAATAATTTTAGTTGGACTTTTGGCCTTCATTGTTTTTGGAACTGCTCCCGTGCTACTGAGACTAATTTGGTTGCTATGTTGAGTTACCACTGTCCCCTTTTTCTTACACTTGCTACAAAATTAAATTGTTTTTGATTTGGGGGTGGCGAGTTTAAATATATGGGAGTCGGCTGAGTAGCCACTCCCTTCAACACTTGTAGTTGGTTTTCTAAGTTTCGTATGATAAAGTTTTTGTATCTCAATAAGGATTTGTGGTGAATATTTTCTATTTTTTTCCCTTCACTTGTCGATGTTTCTGTTATATTCGTAATTCCCAAGTCATCCTCTTCATTTAGGTTAGGTTCATCGTGATGTTTACTGCAGCAAATAAAGTCATTTCCACTCACTGAACTCTATTATAATAATCGTTTTGCACAGCAATTATGTATAATGCACCCACATTTAATACATTTAATACCTGAGATTGCATTACTTCTGCAGTATTTGCAGACTGATGTAGCCAACGTACTCTGACCGGCGGCAATTTTTATAGCGTTTTTTTTTAACATGTATTTTGCTTGAGTTAGTCATTGAGAACATTAATGTCTCAACAATTGATATAACTAGCAGGATATATTTCACACAAATCTTCTACATTCCATCATTGAAGTGGTATATTGCAGTATAATGGTGCGTGGTATTTCCAAGCAAAATACTTATGTGATATTATCTGAAGTTATATTTGAATGTAATTTAGTATATGTTACAAATATATTACTGGTGTTTTAAACATTTTGGTATGTCTCTCATTTCCGGCGAAGTACACAACATTTCTTCATCACTTTCGATTTCCATGATAAACTCAAAAACAATTACAATTTATGAGAAGCAATTTTTTTCAATACAGACGTTTCAAATATTTTTCAATCTGTCAAACTAAATCGAATACGAAACATCATAGAAAACACATCATATGGATCTATTCGTTAGTATTCCGCATAGCTAGGCCGGTGTGGGATGAAATGAATCGCGGGCGAGATTTATTGGATGAAAAGTTTTATAGCAGCTTATTTCAAGCCGTTTGATATAGACTTCACCCTGTTGAATAATGATTCATTATTCAACACCTATTATAGTTCAGGCAACGAAGACCAAGAAAGACCAAATAGCGGAAATAATTCATGTAGAAGCCAATTTTGGCATACTTGTAGAAGAAGGTGTCTTTAAAAATATATCAAAAGTACTTAGGGGTTAGGGTGGAGATAACGGTAGGGGGGGCCTCTGAAGTTCTTTTTTTCAGTTTTTCGTTGATAACTCAAGAACTAACAGCTCTAGCAGAAAATGTTTCATTACTAAATTAATTTAAATGAAATTCTCTACAAAAAAGATTTCAAACACTTTTTACTAGGATCAATGCTTCAGGAGATATGGAGGTGGGAACGAAAAATTAAAAAAAAAACGTTTTTTTTGTTAAAAACTGAATGTTTATTGTTGAAAATTGAATATTCGTTGTTAAAAAAATGCTTATTGTTTAAATATTTAACTGCTGCGTGCACGTGTAATCAGTAATATGACTGACGAATTGTCTTCGAATGGGAACACAGTGTAATGTGCATCGTTGAAGCCTACGGTAGGGGAGGAACGTTGGAATGTCTGGGCTCCCCTTAGAGGTCTTGCCTACAGCCAAGCTATTTGAGGAAATTTACTTGTTCACCTTGTTTTATGCCTAATTTTTTCAATGTTTCAGAGGAAGAGAAGAAGAGGAGAGGGAGATCTTGACTATGCTAATCAACATGGAGGAACTTACTTCAGACTAAGTTGAAGAGTATGTTTCCTTGGTGTAAGCTTCGACGAAATCTCAGAATCATCTGGAATCCCACAAGAATAATCGGCCTACCGCTGCTTTGTAGGTTCAGTTCTTCAAACTGTTATCTTGATAAAGAATTTAATGCTCTGAGCGGTGTGGTGTTTGGGATGACCACTTGGCATGTGTACAGCAAATGATCCCATTTTTTCATGCAAGTGGGCACTTCCAGTACGCAAAATGTGTCTATCTCTACGTACAACATATGATACAACTGAAAGTTAGCCAACCGGAGGCGTTGAATTTGTTGAAAAGGGGTACTTTACTATTAATCACACAGGTACACCTTGAGCAGGTATTTGGTCGAATATGGTTATAGAACAAACATTTATGCGCTCTATCAAAAGTTCAGGTAGTCTGACGCGAGGAAGAGCAATTACTGATTTTGTACTCGCCAAGTTGGTTTGTGAATCACCAGGAGGCACCACCATCTGCACGTCATTGAAGTAGTTCGCTGTAGTAGTTTTCGCAACTGGAAATCAACACGTTGATGGATCAAGAGAGATGATGAGATCCCTAACCCAGTTAACACAAACGACCCTCGTGGCACTCGACTCAGTTTTGAACATGATCTTTTGCCGATGCACGACTGGGTGTGGGATGCGCTACTGTTGCCCCAAAGCAGGGATTGTCTACTCCAGTACCTGCGGCTGCCTCGGCTCATGTACGAACGGAGCTCCCGTCAGAGACATCGTCGATGACAGTGAAAGTTTAGATTTCGACATACTTAAACACTCATTATTTCATGTTTGACAAAAAACATCATTTTTAACAACAAATATTTCATTTTAAATAATAAAAATTTCCTTTCTAATGATGACCATTTCATTTCTAACAGAAAACATTTCCTTTTTTAAAAGAACGTTTTTTTTCGAAATTTTCAATTTCTCCCTTCCATATCTCCTTAAGCATTGATCCTAGCAAAAAAGTGTTCAAAATCTTTTTTGAAGAAAATTTTATGTGGATTAATTTAGTACGAAAACGTTTTTTCGCTAGAGATGGTAATTTTCGAGTTATTAACGTAAAACTGAAAAATGGGACCATTAGAGCACATAATTTTTTTACATATTCCAAAGACTTAGGAAGAAATATCTACCAATACCTCGAATGTTACATTCTTTTTCAGTAGGGGCTACACATTTTTTATCAGAATCTTTGGATGCCCAGTTTTTAAATTAATTGAGAGTGTTTCAAGCATATTTCTAAGCTTGGGTAAAAACTTGTGTTTGTACCAAATAAATACCCATTATCATCAGCTATCAAAGTAACTTTCATTATATTGTTGTTGAATTACAAATTGAAATAATATATGTCTGAAATACTGATGAAATTTTTAATTTTCGTGAAAGATATATTTGATTATCGAATATTTACACAAAAGTTGTTAAGTGGCGACGATTTGAAATTATTTATTAAACTACACAGCTAGCTAAATAATGTACCCTGATTGTAATGATTAGATACCAAAGAAATAAACAAAACTGTTGGAGGACCAACATTTTTTCTCTGTTTGTCGGATTTGAAGAAAAGACTTTTAAAAATTATGGGAAAAAAATCTGTTGCGGCAGACGAAGCTGTACATGAATTGGGATTGGAAATGTATGTTATTGTTACCTATCACTTTTATGTTTTAGTTCAATTAATCAGGTGTTCTTTTAATCATATTCAAAAAATTAAACTTGTAACAAAGATATATGTGTTGTTCTTAATAATTTTAAGTATTTTTTTAGACGAGTTGGCGATGCGTTAGACAATTATAATTTTGAAAATTGAAGTTCTGAAGTTGTTTGAACTCGCCCCTGGTCGCAATTTGAAGTGAAGAAATCACAAAAATAGAAATGAGACACATAAAATTGACGTTTATTGAATCAAAAAATCAGTATCGCCACTTTTTAAATGACAAATTACTCTACAAATTCCGGAAATACCCGAATAGAAGGTGATTGAAACACATAGTGCTATCAAACTCGATTATAGCTTTCTACAGTAAAATTGTATTATAGAAAGCGACACATAGAATACGATAGTGCACGGAGTCCCACTGCTGATTTCTTTTATTCGCTCGCGAGGTCTTCCGTCGATGTTGTGGGGCTTCTAGACAGTTGCCTACTCTGCCTAATGGATAATCCTGAACTCTCTACATGTGTCATTATATTATGCGGATACTTTCTTATCGCTACTATTTTAGCTTCACACTCTCCTAGTACGTTTACATAATATCAGTGTTTTATATGATCTCATTTTCCAGTAGGTTATTGAGATGCAACCGCATATGGATAGAATGGAATATTCCTTGAAAAACATTGAAAACTTTCATGTAAACGGAAAACATGGAAGGGGCATGTTGTAAACATTTACTGTTAAAACAATAGAGTTGGTAACAACTACCTGAACAAGCTATATTGGCGAACATAGATAAGCAGTACGTCCCCTACCGTACAAACTTATGGGCCATAGATTGCTTTGTTCTTTGTATACATCAGTTTACGTGTGTTCTGTATGAGAAGTAGTTTTCTTTTAATTGTGTTTAATTTTGTTTGGGATTTTATATAAATGTATAGAAGAGATGAATCACTATTGCTGTGTAGCCTATTGTTCATCTTGGGCAAATCTTGGGCAAAAAACCCTGAATATCCAAAGTTATATTCCAAACAAGGAAATGATGCACATAACCCACATGTGGTAAGTTTTTGTGTTTGTTCATATCAAATTATACAAACTGATGATGTGCAATTTTCAGCTAAATGAAAACGTAGGGTTTTGAAGTCGATTGCTGTTCCCACGAAAAAACTTCCACTTTTATCCAAATCTGAACCTGGGGCTTATCTAGAGATTCTAGATAATTGTGTTTTCTTTCATGTAACAACCAGAGATGCTATTAAAATAATAATAATAAATAATCTTCATTTGCCTACCAAAGTATCAGTTTATCATATCATCAATACTATGAAACAATACTTTACTCTATATCAGGTAAAAAATTAATTACTCAATTACATGACCAGGTTAACAAAAATTTTATCGAAAAAAAAACATTTACTCTCAGAAGTGAACCATGAATCAGAAAAATTTGAAAAATATAATAAGTTATTACATTCAAAACTTTCAAGCGCAGTTTTCATGTTAATTCTTCTATCATTTCATGTTGTTCCTTTCAGTTTTGTTCGTGAGTACTAAGTTGTGTCTATTATACTCAAAATCTTTTCCGTTGGTATTGAAAGTAGCTATGTTAGCGATGTTTTATTGAAACTTTTATTACTTTATGAATAAATAGGTGCTTTATCATACAGCCTTTTTATAATATATACTCTAACTAATTAATTTATTCGTTATCTCATTTATTTAATTATTCAATCTTATGTTCACGGATGAAAACTCACAGTGTAAATTTCAACTTGAGGTAGGTAGGTTACCTACTGTTAAACAGAGATAATACAAAACTAGAAAATGCGAAGTCTAAAGAAACACAAATTACAAAGCTAAACGTCCCAAATTGCAAAACGAAATGAACGTAAATACCATGTAAATAACAATGTAAACAAACAGCTTATGGCCCAGAGAGTAGTACCGATATTAGCCATTCTCCTGCTACGATCTTAATTTCATCGCCAATACCTTGAAGCTTGATGTTAGATTTGTGAAAATATAGTTCAACATAGAGAAAGAGACAACCTTAATTTTCAATTAACATCTGAAAGATCCGCGACATCTGCATTTTGGTTAAATTCACAATTCATAAACTACTAATTATTGATAAGGAAAAATACAGGTTGTTTCCTATCACTACATTTATTTCGTTGAGAGTGATAAGAAAGACACAATATTTTTTCTTATTAATATCACGAAGTAACGGACGAATCCATCCAATATTCAAATGCTACTGACGATACTTACATTTTCGGAAAAAAATTCACATCGATTTTCAGGAAACGATATTCCGGAATGTTGACTTTTTCAGTTGATAAAATCTCGGAATTTTCCAA
Source organism: Cynegetis impunctata (assembly GCA_030704885.1). NCBI lineage: Eukaryota > Metazoa > Arthropoda > Insecta > Coleoptera > Coccinellidae > Cynegetis > Cynegetis impunctata. The sequence continues at coordinate 24,869 of JARQZK010000925.1, read as the reverse complement.
ACTTTCCATTCCTTCTCTTGAAAAATACTTTGAATCTCTGCAAAAACCGTTCAAATAACTGCGAAATGGGTGTTCTGCCGTCGGGCCCAGTTTTTTCTGAAAAAAAATTAACACTCTTCGGAATGTTAATTAGGCAAAGTATTTCTCTACTATTGCATTCAGATGATCTGAATTCCTCAATTTAACAAGATTCCACTGCCAGCAGTGCTCATCAGATGGGCCTCATCGCGTATTGAAAAATGCTTTCGACTGGTTATAAATTATCTTGGAGTTCCGGTACAAAAAACTTTTTCACGGATCGACATTTCGGCTTCTCTACGCTACGTACTATGTCGAGGTACTTTATATCGAAAGAAGAATGAAGACCTCTTGTTCTAAGTATTGTAATATTCCATGAAATTTCTGCCAATTTCTGACAAATTCCGAGTCCTGTTCATCAGCGATGCGCGCTAAGGCTAGGGTAGTTGAGAGTAAGAAACTATTTGAAAGATTTTCATTTTTGACGGTAGTTAAACATACAAAATTTCAAAATATCGGTCAGGTAGATTGAAACATATATAGTCTCTTGCAATGTATATTTTAAACTAAGTTTAATGAGAAACCGAATTTAATTTGACATTTTCCCTTTGTGAAATATCAAATTAAACGCAGTTTACCATTAAAGTTAGTTTAATAATATACGGCGCAAGAGCCTAATAACTAGTTAATATTTGAGAAATAAAATGATGAAAATAGTGCCACTGATCACGTGACAGTGAATGCCGATCAGAGCTCGGGACGTCATAGTTTGCAATATAACACAAACACCATCTTCATCTAGCGCTGTTTTTGTCATAGTTGTCAACAAGTAAATTGTAATTTGCTATGATAATTTTCCTGGGAAATAAATCTCGTTTATTTTCAACATGCTAAGACGACTAAAACAGGTTTTATTAGGTCAAACAACAGTTATAAAATCACGTGTGAGTAAACAAAAGTGAAGTGTTAAAATTTTCATTACTTGATAAGCTGAAATATTTTGAGGTTATTTTCAGGTATGTAATGAAGATGTTTATTTCAGATTACAGAACTAACGTGTAATGAAGAGGAAGTTTAAAATAGAAATTGAGTGTCCAACGAATGTAAAAACTTAGTTACATCATGTCAAAGATGTGAAGTCTTCAGAAAAATATTATACTCAGATATAAATATAAATGTACCTAACCAACATGAAAAAAATGTATCGTGTAATGCCTGGTCCTGGGTGTTAAATGAAACACAGGTTCATACTATACTTTTAGTATTTATTTGTATAGTATTATAGAATATAGGCTTAGCGCTAACCTCTCGGGCAGCGTGACGAGTCTATATCTCAGTCTTACTTACTACTCCAGATTTCCTCTGGTTCTTATATATTCATATAGCATTATGTATACAACAACATGCTGATGTTGCGACCTTGCCCAGACGTGATGTTTACAGTAATAATATAAGGTGTACTAACATTCTCAGTTTACTATAGAGTAACCAATCGTGACACTGACCTACTTCCAGTTCACGCCCTTGGCAAATTGAAAGAATTTTATTGAGGTTTACTCGAGAAAATTCTGTCTCGTTTAAATGTATGATAATTTAAAATTTTTCTTTCAATTTCCTAAGAATGGTTTAACTACCATATCGCTCGTCGGATGTGCACTGTAAGTATACTTAACATACAATTTTAAAGTAATTTATTCTACGTATAATTTTGTTCTATTTTTATGAACAGTTTCGGGTTTTTCGTCTTTACGGATTACTACATTAGGTTCGCAGTCCTCAATCACTATATAGGGGCCTACATACACTTCACTGAGTTTATTGCCACTCTCGTTTCTTAACAATAACTTATCACCTATTTTATAATTTATGGGTTTTAGTTTCTTGTCATGATTTGCCTTTCTTAATTCTTTGCTCCTTACCAAGTTCTGCCGAGCCTCCGTTTGCGCTTTTTGTAGCCGATATTTCAGTTCAATTGGATAATCGTAAGGATTATAAACAGGCTCGACTTCTCTCGTCAGATTGGTTGGCAATCTACATGTCTTCCCAAAAACTAATTCAAAAGGGCTGTACTGTGTTTCACAATGCACAGCATTGTTGAAAGAAAAACACCAGTATTGAACCCAGCTACTCCAAGAAGAGCTTTGTTCTGCCGTTAGTGCCCTCATGTATGCATTTAATACTTTATGCGTATTCTCTAATGCACCTATGCTCTCGTGATGATACGCCGTACTACATAATTTCGATATATTTAACAATTTACATACCTCGGTCATGGTATTCGATATGAATTCCGTTCCCCTATCCGTTGCGATTTCTTTAGGTATTCCAAAACGTAACATAAAATTATTCACAAATGCCTTTGCAACTGATACCGAATCTTTTGTCCTCAGTGGGTAAGCTTCCACAAATTTTGTCAATTCACATTGAGCAGTTAGAAGGTACGAAAATCCGTCATTGTCTGCTTTTAACGGACCGACAATATCAAGAAAAATTTTTTCAAAAGCCGCATTGGACGTGGTAGTCACGACCATCGGTACTTTGGTATGTTTACTATGCTTATTTCTCTGACACGAATCGCATCTATTCACAAACCTTGTTATGTCAACCAGCATACTTGGCCAGTAATAATATTTTTTAACATTGTTAAACATCCGCTTGATGCCTGCGTGCCCACTAGTAGGCAGCAAATGAAAATCATTTAATATTAACTTCTTCTCTTCATTGCTTATAATTTTCTTTACCTCTTTTATAATATTAATAATTGGACCCTTCCAGGTGTCTAATTCATTAATTGCCGTTGCTAAATCCCTAATACTGTCTATATTTCTCTCTGTTTTAGTAATTAATATCTCCTTTATTTCATTTTCTCTACAGATACTTTCTAAATTTCTCAACATTTCGTCTCGCGCCAATGCCGATCGAATATTTAGATTACTGTAGATTGTTGCAACGGCTTTATCGTAATATATATTTTCAAAGTTATATTTGTTAGAGGTATCATTATTTATTAATTGCGTTAGGGATTTCTAACTTACAAAACATAATTCTATAAAATTGGGGGGTGACTTAAGAATCTCCCCTATTCTTGGTTGATTCGGGCCCAAATTCTTAGGCGCTTTCAAGCCCTGGTCGATTTCTTCACTCCTACCTTTCCTATTCTGTGCCCTAGTCATAACTGCAACATCACTTTCATTCATTTTTTGGAGCTCGTTTGACGTAACAATTATTCTTGACAATGCATCCGCTGCACAATTGTCTTTGCCTCTGACATACTCTACTGTAAAGTCGTATTCCTCTAGACACAACCTAAACTTTGTTAAGCGACTAGATGGGTTATTATGACTGAATAAATACATCAGTGGTTTATGGTCCGAAAAAATTCTAAAGGGTCTGTTCCATAAGTATGGGCGAAAATACTTAACGGACCATACGATGGCCAATAGTTCCTTTTCAATCGTTGAATAATTGCGTTCAGCTCTATTCAATCCCCTACTCGCATAGGCTATGGGTCTGTTGTCGCTATTAGAAAGTATAGCTGAAATGGCTATACCCGAAGCGTCCGTTTGTAGTCTAAACTCGTTTTTCTCTGAAAAATCTGGATACTGCAAAAATTGGTCTGGTGAGGAGTGCTTTTTTTCAGCTTCAAAAATGACTGTTGGCATTCATCCGACCAGACGAAGGTACGGACTTCTGACTTAATTTATTTAGAGGTGCCGCTATTTGGGGCAAAATAAGGAATGTTATTTCCTGTAATAGTTTGCAAATGCAACAAATCTTTTAACCTTCCTCTGCGTTAGTTGGTAGCGGATAGTTTTTCCAGTGCCCTAGTCTTCTCAGGATCGGGAAGTATTCCTTCTGGGGTGATAATGTGCCCCAAATACAGGCAATTCCCTTTTTAGAAAATTGCATTTTGCAGGGTTTAATTTCAAGTTATATTTACGGAGCCTCTCCAATACTTGAACCAAGTTATAATTATGTTCATTTAAGTTACGACCGAAAATTATTAAATCATCTAAATAGACTATGCAACGGTGCCCTAGGCCCGACATTGCCACTGTCATTAATCTTGAAAATATGTTCGGTGATACTTTTAATCCCCATTGGTAGGCGACGCATTCTGAACTGCCCCTTTCCGTTAACAACGAAAACTCGTTGCAAGGTCTACTTCCCGCATTCAGCTCATCTTGATTGGATCCATGACTAAAATCGAGGGTACTAAAGTAAATCGCTCATCCTAGAGAGTCAAGGATATCCGTAATGTTTGGCAGAGGGAATTTGTCATCTTTTATCTGCGTGTTGATACACGATAATCGATAACAGTCCTTCCACCTCTTTTTCCCCGAACTGTTCCGCTTTCTTGGGCACAATAAGTAAGGGAGAGCTCCATTCGCATGACGTTTCCTCGTTTATGCCATCTTTTAACATAACGTCTACCTGTCTACTTATTTCCTCTTTGGCACTGTGGGGGCAACCTGTATGGCTTTTTGTACACTGGTACCGCATTTTCCTTTAATGCTATATTTGCTTGCCCTAAATTTGTTGTCGTTCAACTTGTCATTTTCCAAATGAAAAATGTCGGCATACTTGCGCAAATATTTTCTATGGATACCTGTTCTTTCTTACCTATATCCTTGAAAGGTATACGTTTGAATAGTTCTTTCACTCTCTCTACCGAGTTAGTCTTATTTTCAATGTGCAACACTCAAAGTTCATTCACACTACGTAAGTTCTGGGACAAAATTTCTAATATTCACCTCATTCTCCCTTGTATTCATCAGTCGTATGGGTATCTTGCCATTGCGAACAGTCACTACTGCCCCTGTACAAATACCCATTGGACTTAGTTCATTCGCTACAATCACACAATCGCCTTTCTGCTTCAGTTTGGTACTAAATGTATCACCTCACATCTAGCCGGATATTGACTACATTTATGCGTAGGAGTCTGTCTCGCCCTCAGGTCTATTATTACGGCTTTACCATTGCGTTTGAGAGCCAGACAGCCCCTTTCGTAGTCTATTGCAGCTTTATACTTCGAAAAGAAGTTCTCTCCCAAAAATAGCATCCGTTGCGCACGAAAGATTATCTTAATACAAAAAAAAATTTTCTTCAAAAAACTTCGTTATTAACATACAATTTTTAATTTTTACATACCCCACTGAGACTAAATTTTCCCCGATTCCTTTTATTTCTATGTTGTGTTTAAAAATAGGAATACTAGGATGTACCTTTTCGAGTTTAATCACGCACAATGACGCTCCCGTGTCTACTAAACATTTTAAATCTACCCCATTTACCGTAAACGATACTTCATTCATACCAGAACCCGTAAAAATCCCATGCATACTAATCCTCTCGAAAAAACTGATTAAGTTGATTCACCTCTAATTCACTGTCCACTGACTCAACAACATTCACGCTACGGTCATTCTCTTGGCCGTTTATTGCTTGCACCCTTCTAGCCGTACCTCTATAATTATTGTAATTTTTCCCTTGTCCTCTATAGGGCTGTCTCCTATAGCTACCCCTCGAATTTCCATAGTTATAGTTTCTGAATTCCCTATTACTATTTTGATCTCTACCGTTTCCGTCAAAGTTTTGGTTCCTGAAATTACCCCTGTTTCGATGGAAACCTCTATTGACGAATTGTCTGCCATTCGCCTCCCGACTGTCATATGCCATTACCGCTCGTTCCTCAGACCTTTCGGTATCCTCGCCTTCAGCTATCGAAATAGCATCGCGAAGGGAATCAAAATGACGGGCTGCAATTACCGTACTTAACCTCTGGTCGCTAAGTCCATCAGCAAATCTCTTAATGGCTTGTTTCTCATTAATTGGTCTCAGGATACTATAAGCGTTAGGATTTCCTTCTGCTTGCGATATTGTCAGATTAACAAACAGATCTTCGACTTCCTTCCCAAAGTCTACCACTGATTTACTGCCTTGCCTAACGCTACACAATTTTGTTTGCAAGGCCGTATACGATTTTTTCGGAATAAGATATTTTTTCATATCTAAAAGCAAAAGTTCCACTGTACCATAACTCTGATCGAGTCTCATTTTAGCGGCTGTTGACAACCTGGATTTCAAAACTAGATTTATTAGATGATTCCGATTTGCTGTTGGGCTTAACATGGAATCGTACAACTCTATACCGTCGATTAATTTACTAACGCTTTCTACTGTACTATCCATTGTTGGCAGAAGACTGCAGGCTATTTTCAAATCGAACTCCATGACCGCAGTTTTGTATTTTGTTGTCTCTACTACAATATCAGAAGCACTTTTTCCACTATTCGTATCATCAAAAGAGCAAAGACTTACAATTTCTCGGAAAATACTGTTGATTCTTGCTTTCTTATCTATAACTAATTGAAGGTCAGATTGCTCTACTCTCTTAGTATCGAAAGATCTAAAATATTTATTGCACTCTTCATAAATTTTATTTGATTCGTTTAATTTAGTTTCAACAATGTCTCTACTTTCAATCCGTCGTTTTGGTCCAATTTTTATTGAATAAGTTCTTATTTCCTTCAATTTGTTACACAATAGATCGCAAGATTCCAAATCCATTCAATAAACCAATTACTCATAAAAACAATAGTAACTCGATAGTGAGTCAATGCCGGTCAGTGTCATCAGATTACCCATGTTATCAAAATAGCAATGTTATAATAATAATAATGTCAATGTCACACAATTCATATTCATTTCAATGGCACAGAACGAGTGATAAAAAAAATTTCCATAATCTTAACTAAGAATGGCTCCAACAAAAAAATAACAGTAATAATTATCTACAGCAAAAAAAATTTCCCATTTAAACTTAAATTATGGTTATTGCACGAACGAGGAAACTATTAACACACTACAATTGAAAATAATAAACTAGTGCTAAATAACCAAAATATATATATATATATATATATATATATATATATATATATAATATATATATATATATATATATATATATATATATATATATATATATATATATATATATATATATATATATATATATATATATATATATATATATATATATATATATATATATATATATATATATATATATATATATGAAAAGGGGGTCATCCTATTTCATACTTAAATTTAAGAAAGAAGAAAAAAAATTATTAATAGTGTCTGTTCACTAGGGTAGATCCTACCTCAAACCTGCAACAGCGATGCTTGTGATTTTTGTAGCTCTGCTCGCTGAATTTCCTGTCTTGCCAGCTTCCTCATGTGGGCCAGGAACTTCTTCACTATTATCACAATAATTGCCAGCAAAATTATTATCAGCATTACCCCTAGCATCCCTTCGGTCCTTGTGATGGCCTGGGTTGCCGTTGCCGAATTGCCTGCTCCATTCTGGGCAATTATGATTTCTTCCCTGTCTGGTTTACTTGAAGAACCTCCCATTTATGCCACACAATCATCACAATTTTTCACAATTTTTCTTAAACTGGCAGGATCGCCATGTAATGCCTGGTCCTGGGTGTTAAATGAAACACAGGTTCATACTATACTTTTAGTATTTATTTGTATAGTATTATAGAATATAGGCTTAGCGCTAACCTCTCGGGCAGCGTGACGAGTCTATATCTCAGTCTTACTTACTACTCCAGATTTCCTCTGGTTCTTATATATTCATATAGCATTATGTATACAACAACATGCTGATGTTGCGACCTTGCCCAGACGTGATGTTTACAGTAATAATATAAGGTGTACTAACATTCTCAGTTTACTATAGAGTAACCAATCGTGACACTGACCTACTTCCAGTTCAATCGTTTGTGTACCTTATACTGAATATACCGAAATAAAGAAAGTGAAATTTTATGTGTAACATTTAATTGAGAGTTTGTGTCTAATATTATTGGTAATAATTTGTTTCCATTTTGGAAAAGCCATATGCATCCATTATTGAATCAGAGTAACAAGCAGTAGCTACTGATATATCTAGTAATCAATTTCTTATTTACCTACTTTTCTGGGTAAGTTTATGAATGGAAATTTAAGTTCTAACATTAATATGATATCTTTTCCAGGTACGTGTGTAAACAGTTTTTTTGTGTTTTGATAATTGTATTATAAAATTCAGATATTTCACAGTAATTTTAATAATTTAGAACTAATTTCACTGGATAATTTCGGAAACACTTTTTAGCCTAGGGGAGAGGTAGTAACAGTGAGACACAAAATGTTTACTCCAGAATTTGTACTAAAAAAATTAAAATGTAAAACTCTATAAACAAGTAAACTTACTCTCTTATATAGTAGAACATATATTCATTTAGAAAATATGAAAATCGAGAAACACATCCTGGTTTTTTAATTTTTTTTAATTGGCTAGTGTTTCACTGTTCCGACAAAAAACTGAACAGTGAGACATTTAACGAATATCTAAGGAATCGAAGGTTATTTCAAATTTCAAGAGGTTTTGTTGACGCTTAGTCTTCCCTTGAAGCTTTGGAGGTGGCAATATCATCTTAATGTTATTTTTCTGAACACTAAGACATGCCTTAGGAACACTGAGACACGTCTCACTGTTCCAATTATGACTAGTCTCAGTGTTCCTAAACCACATTTTTTATAAATACTTTTTACAAAATATTAAATCTTGAATTTACGAGCTAAAAACTATAGTCATGTGCTACCATGACACTGATAAACACTTCTAATAGACTACCTCGTTTAAATTGGTTATTAACCAGGAAAAATTCTAATTCAAAGAGGGCTGATAAATTTCCTTTGTCACACACTAAACTGATCATCTGTTACTGCTTTTTTACTTTATCAACTAAATTGCATCTGATGTATTGAGACCCTCTGTTGGTTGGTAGGGTTACTATTCAATGGTCTGCATCATCCAAATACAGATACCTTCTGACAAAACTATCATGTCTCAGTGTTCCAGCCGTCTCACTGTTACTACCTCTCCCCTACTCAACCATAGAGGGTATGTTGTGCAAACTGTAATGTCACGAGAGCGGTACTTTAAACTATATTCTCAAGAATGTATAACTACTCTAGCGAACGTTTCTCCGAAACCGGCTGATCTATGACAAAGAGCGTCGAAAGTTTCCGCATCCCCAACTACGTGATGAACTCGAGTAATCTTGTTAATTTCGTCAGTAGCCGTTGCAGTTGGTTAAAGACTCTGTTACAAAGCAGTATCAATTTAGTTATATGAACTAGTAAACGAACTGAACTACCCAAAAACTGGGCCGCATGTGGCCGCATACGGCCCATCAACTCGAAATGTAATCCTTTCGTCCTAGACTAAATAATGATAAAAGTTTGACTATCTTATCACAAGGAGTAGGTTGTCTCGAACGTCAATTTTTTCTTAGCGTTTGGGGAGGAGAAATGGTCTGGTACACCATTGTACCAATAGGGTTTTACATAGTGCACTTGTGTACCACTTGGCCGGAAACTTTATTTTAATTCCTCTACTTCTTATGAAAAAGCACGAAACAGTTGTCACACAAAGAAATACTACATTCCTGGCAAATAGTTTCTGTTCTTGTTTGCTGGTTTTTTTTTCTACAACTTGACAACAATCTACTTCTTTTTGACCTGTCCAATGGCAGATGCAAGGGTGCTGCGCCATATAGATTCATCTCCTTGTTTGGAGGTCCTCTTTTTTGGCGGACCTAAAGATGAATTTTGAATTCCGTTAGCTATTAGTTCTTCGGCCAGGTACATAGTCACTAATGGATTCAGACGAAAACGGTTCTAGATCCTCGTTATCAGACAAATCTGATGAGTGTTGAGCAGAATACTCTAGTTTTTTCTCCGACAATATTTTTCTTCGATCCATAATAAATCTGAGTAGAGTTGAATATAAACCTGATGGTATAAATATGTATCACCAGAAAACACTAATGGTATACATATGTACCATAACATGTAAATACTACTACTTAATTTTTGGACAATTCATTACAGAAAGGTACATTACAATATCCGCGTTTAGTTTTTTATCAAATAATAGTATATTATATTATAAGGATAAGAAGTGCATATTTTTTTACGAGCAATATTTGCAGTTGCGAGGCGGAGCGCAGCGCAGCCGAGCGAATGCAAAATTGCGAGTAAAAATAGGCACTTTTAGTACGTATGATATATACTATTTTTTCTCCAACCGAGTCAAAATTGAAATAAATTTAGTTTTATTAAAAAATCGTTAATAATTTGGTAATAAATTTGAACACCTATTAATTATAACAGCGATAGCAAGTCGGCACTCATGGATATCTGGTATTGTTGGTAAATATTGATTGTCAAATAGACTTCAGTAGACGTAGTCTACTACATATAATTTTTGTGGTAGTTTTTACGCTGCTTTCAAAATGAATCCCGAACACTTTGAAAATATACCTGCGGATATATTGGAAAGTGCCGAAGCAGTATATCTAAATCTTTTGCCTTCCAATTCTCGCCAAGTTTATGAACTTGCATATCAGCGATTCGCTGATTGGTGTAAAGAAAAAAATGTGCAAAAACTATGCGGAGAGTGTTCTTATGGTGTATTTCTCAAATTTAACGAAGACCGTCAAGCCATCCACTCTTTGGTCACAGTATTCAATGTTGCGATCCACACTGGATATCAAAAATGGTGTGGATATTAGTGAATAGTCAAAATTACGAGCATTGTTGAAAAGGCAAAGTGATGGATATATACCTAAAAAGTCTAGGGTTTTTACAAAGGAGGAAGTGGATCGGTTACTGGATATGGCACCTGATAATGTATATTTGATGATGAAGGTTGTTCTAGTATTAGGAATTGGAGTTGCTATGTGTTGTGACGAACTAGTTCATTTGAGAGTTGATGACATTGAAAATATGGACTCGGTCCTGGTCGTAAAAATTTTGCAGAAAAAAACAAGAAACCTCGTTTGTTTACCATTACAGGCGATAATTATTTGCGTTTATTTCGAAAATATGTTTCACTACGGCCATCAAATATACAGAAACTTCGTTTATTTTTGAAGTATGTTAATGGAAAGTGTCAAAGAATGGTTGTTGATATTTACAAAATTAGTTCCTTGCCGCAAGAAATTGCAAAATTTTTGAAGGTAGAAAATTGGAAGAAGTATACTGGACATTCGCTAAGAAGAACATCTGCTACACTTCTTATTGATGATGGCGGTGACCTCACTTGTCTTAAAAGACACGGAGGTTGGAAATCGAGTACGGTAGCAGAAGGATATATCGAAGAATCACTTATCAACAAAAAGAATACTGCCAGAAAAATATTGCAGCCTGACAAAGAACAGTACAAGTACCTGTTCAGATATTTCCTCGAATGTTTCATTAACAGTTACGGAGAATATTTTGAGTTGTTCTAACATTAATGAAAATCTTTTGAATTGTTCGAAAATTATTAGTGATAATTTCAGTGGTGCTTTGAATTCTGGCAATAATTGTTCCAAATGTACATTCAATATCAATATAAATAACAAATAAATACCTACATATAGTTGCCCAATTAGTTTGTTTTACTAAGTTTGTAAGAGACAATGTATTTTTCTTCAAATTTCAATTAGAGAGCTCGAATGCAATTAATTTTAGTCCTAGGATTAAAAGTATCGTTTTTAATCCTAGGATTAAAAGTGTTGCTAAGCAACGAGCAAATTTTTGTACGGTAAGGGAATCGATGGCTTTTTGCACCTGAAAATAGTACAAAAATTTCAACATTTTTTGATGGTTGGAGAAAAATGTATTTTTTCAGTCATAGTATTATATCTTCACTAACACAACTTATTATAATGCGAGTGCTTATGTCAAATTAACTATTAGGTCAGAAAAATACTCGGGAACGCACATCTTATACGCGAGGGAGATACACATCTCATGTGAGCATAAAGTTCAGTTTAAGTTTCAGTAATTTTCAAATCAAGCTGCTAGGTACATATGTTCACTGTTCGGAACAAAAGGCTAACCCTCGATTGGCCACCCTTACCGTATGATATTTCTAAAATAATGGAGATCTCAAATGAAAAATATTGAAATTATAATTGAGAATTTTGAATATTTCTTTCTGATACTCTTAATTAATAGCAAATAGTATCCTCTTATCAACATCTCATGATAGATGATGACATAATGAATTTAATTGCTCTTCATATATAAATATGTACTATCCGGGAGCGTTAGAAGTTACTCGTGGAACTCGAGGTCGGGGAAACTTCGAACTCACTCTCGCTGCGGTCAGAGACGGGTTCGGCAACATAAATAGCTTTATCTCTTTAGTAATAAGTATATACTAGTGAGCGGACAGATCTACCTTATGCAGCTAGATCAATTTAGATCCAGATTTGTGAAAATAAGTTTACCCATCCCAACTACACGTTGAACTCGAGAAATCTTCAAACCCTCGCCTGTAGCAGTTGCACTCGTTTATTGACATATTGAGTTATACATAAACTATTAAGTGTCAAGCGGATAGATTGACCGTTTACGCCTAGATCAACTCAGTATCGAATTTGTGAAAATATAGATCATATAATTTATCTACCAAGAAATACTTAGCCCACATCTATCCAGAATATGGAATAATCAACCCATCAATTTTATATTCGATAAGAATTCACTGATTTCAATGAAGAAGAAACCAATCAGTTAAAAAAAATGAAACGTTTTTCGCAAAACAATAATTTTCTTTAAAATATTTCAAACTTTCTTGCAATTCAGAATTTTTTCAATATTATGAAGAAATGCATAAAATCTAATGTTACCTAATTGAAGAAAATATCAATAAATATATGTATATAGTCGAGTAGTTTCAACAGACGTATTTGTTAATTCAAATTACCCGCCAAATTGTATAAATACTGTGTAAGCAATTAAAGCAAAATTTCCGAGTGGATTTTATTGAAATCTCATATTTGTAAGGCTTTGACCTGAATCACGGTAGTATAACACTTGAGGCACCGTCGTCGTAAGAACGTCATCAGCTTTTAGTACGCAATGAGGACATGTTATGTGATTTTGGCTCCTAGATGCGACATTTATGGAAATGATTTATATTCTTCTGAAAAATACCGAAAAATATGAAAAACTAAAATAATATCCTACTGTTTCACGTCAATTAATTAACGTTTTCTTTTATAATACGCGCAAGACGTTTATGATAATTTGCTTAAACAGAACAGGAAGTTCAAACTTACTAAGCTTTATGTGCTAACAAGATCATACAAACTTTGAAATCAGGTACCACTGGACTAAAAAAACTGAAAAAAACCTGCACAATATCTTTAATTCGTCCAATATTTGAAACAAACACAGAAGCATTTGACATTATGAAAATGTCAATTAGAAATTCAATTTTCAACTTATGCTTTATAAACTAATATGATTTTGATCTACATCGTAGATACAAAATCCATGTTTGTAATGAATAACAAAATCGAATGCATACAGAAATAGTTGTTTTCTATTATCACATAATACAATTCTAGTTGTTTTAATTTAATATCTTTACCTACTAGTGATAGCTGAAAATTAGATTCAGACGAAAACATATATTAATTTCATTGCAGACTATATCAAGCGACTCTTGGGCATGAACAGAGTAAATGGTGAATATTGTCTATTTGTTTTCATTTTTTATATCAACTCCATAACAAAAATGACAAATAATCGTACACTAATAAAATAATTCGTATATTATATTTCGAGACTTATTGTTTTGACTATTTTTGACTTTATTGATTTCTATACTTTTTAAATATACATATTGAACCACTGCTTTATTATTCTCACAAAAATTACTACTTTATCGCTGGATGCTAAATAAATAGCTAACTATTTATTCCGCAACTCCTTGAAAGGTAAATAATGAAGGGAGGAGTGAAAGAAACCTTTATTCATGTCATCATAATGAAGCGTTGAATTTTAATTTGAAATACCCAATGCCACCCCTTTGGTAAAAATTGAATATATATAAATATATATATATATATATATATATATATATATATATATATATATATATATATATATATATATATATATATATATATATATATATATATATATATATATATATATATATATATATATATATATATATATATATATATATATATATATATATATATATATATATATATATTTATATATATATATATATATATATATATAAATACATAAATAAATATATATATATATATATATATATATATATATATATATATACATATATACATATATACATATATACATATATACATATATACTTATATACATATATACAGGCTGTCACATTTTCGATGTCCTTACGGGGTAACTCGCTTATTTTTAATGATAAAGATTTGCGGTTTTCGCAAACGTTAGCTAATTTTTTGTGAATCCCACGATACCGTAAAAAAAGTTTTTATAGCTTGCTTCGTTTTTGAGATACAGGGCGAAGTTGAAAATATTCCATTTTTGTCCCCCTCCTGTATCACAGCTGTCTTCTAACTTATAGAAAAAGTAAAAACTGTGTTTTATACACTTTTTCACATAGAATCTAGTGGCGTAGTCAGATTTTTGGAATGAGCTGGCATTGTTTAGATATAACCTAATGTTATAATTTTTCAAATGGAACACTCTGTATATTTTTCCATATTCAAAACATAAATGTTTTGCGCTTTTCAAAAATATATAATACTTATATAAAATTTCTAGTATTAGCCCTGTATTTAGATAATTTTCTTTTTCTTTATGTCAAGTCAAGACAAATATCACTTTGATAGATCGTTCGGCACAGTAAACAAGAATATCACTTCCATTTATATAGGTAAGAATGAAATGTAGTCATTAAAAAAATATTATTTAATATAAGTTACTAAACAGAGATATATTTAGTAATGATTATAACAAAAATAGAAACTTGTATGTAACACTGCTACAAAACAAAGTTCTTTTATTTTTCCCTTGAAAATGTTTAGTAAATATTGTTCAAATTACTTCGAAAACTTCTCTCGTGGCACTCATCAGAGCATCTCGATTTTCGTGCCGCATGTGGTTTATTTTATTTTTCATGTAGCTTCATAAGGAGAAATCTAATATAGATAAGTCAGGGGACCTTGGTTGCCAGTTAATGGGGCCATTATTATCAATCCACTGGTTTTGGAATCTTTCATTAGAATAAATATTTTGTATATTGAGTAAACGGAATTTCGTCAAGTAGTTCAGAAAGAAAATCATCCAAAGTTTTCTAATATCTTTGATGATTCAAGTTAGCGTCGAAAATGCGGTAGGCTAATCTTCCTCCAAAAACGAAACAAGATACATTAAAGCCGAATCTGCCTTGTTTATGACGAACCATCGTAACGTGCTCATTTTCATTTGACCAATAACGATGATTATCTTGATTAAAAATGCCAGCGCTACTTATATGGCTTTCATCGGACAATATACCACCTACAAAACTCAATACTCTTCTCAGTTTCACTTGGGTGCAGATGATGTATAGCTTGGGATATATAGGAGGTATATAGATATCTTTTTTTTAAATTTTATATCGAATCTCCAATTGTTTCGCAAGTAGTTTTGTTCTCTTCTACCTTTGCGAGGACACTAATTTCATCATTTTCGGCATTTTTTTTTCTATAACTTTCTGGTCTAGGCTTTTCGAAAGATCCGAAAAAGGAAACTTAAAATTCCTATCTTATTATCTAACTGATACCCAGTAATTGAGTAATAGTAAATAACTTTCAAAATAAAGTTCCCTCGCTTGATTTGGATTCAAACCAACTTGGGAATATATCCCAACCATATCTAATTTTTCGTAGTTTTGATATACTGGTTTATCATTCGCCATTGAAAGAAAAATTTGTACAATTTGACAGGAACTATAAATATTCGGTTCTTGCTTTTTTTTCATAGCCACCTATTAATTAGTTCCAGTGCGTATATAGTTGATAAATAGTGTTTCATTAGTTTAAATTTATTGTTTTGTCAAATTCTTTAATAACGTATATTAAACAATATTTTTTACCCTACCTACGCTTCGCTCCGTCCTCGACTGACAAAGGACTGCCTGCGCACTGGAAGTGCGGTCAACACAGCGAAACGAGACCAGAGCAGAAGCCGATGCGCGCTGGGCCATACTACGTTGGTGCTCGCGCACCAGTTTTAGTTGTGCGCAAGCTGGTTTTTCCACTGGAGGGGCAAGCTGGTTATTACACTGGAGGGGCAAGCCACTGCCTATATAACCCGAGCACCGAGAATGCAGAAGGCAGTTCTTGGGAGGTAGTGACTCCTAGGAACTCTCTCCTAGACTGGGTATTGACCAGTCTAACTCCCGTCCGTCGGCAGGTATTGATTGCCGACAAATCCTTGAGACTGCGTATTGACCAGTCTCTTGCCGTTCCGTCCGACAAGTACTGTTTGTCAGAAATCCTCATAGGTTGGGTATTGACCAATCTATTCCATTCCGTCCGACAAGTACTGATTGTCGGAAACCCTCGTAGGTTGGGTATTGACCAATCTATTCCTGTTCCGTCCGACAAGTACTTATTGTCGGTAATATTCTTAGATTGAGTATTGACCAATCTATTCCCGTTCCGTTCGACAAGTATTGTTTTCCGGAGAATTCATATAGACCGTGAGCTGACTAGCTCTCAGTGGTCAACGAGGTTGACCAGCTGGTGACGATGAAACCGACCCCGGTCCCCGGAATCACGTCAAGCAGAATCGCGGACCTAACAACGCAGAGATCCAGCACATCCCTACGCATCGCTCCTTCCTCGACTGACAAAGGACTGCCTGCGCACTGGAGGTGAGGTCAACGCAGCGAAACGAGACCAGACAACAACACCGAGAACTAAGGACTGGGGACTCTGACGTCGCAGTGGCGTGACGTAAGTACAGCGAGGTATAAGCGAATTCAGCTTAACCCTATTTTTTCAGTGTTTGTTTACTTCCTCACAGGAGCGACGCGGGTTTTTCTCCCTTGTTTTTTTAGTGATTTGTTGTAAAAGGATTAATAAGTGTGCTATTTTTGTGTAGTGGTAGTGGTGTGTCACCGAAACGAAATATTTAAAATGCCATAAAGTTACTGTGTACCAGGATGCCGCGGTAACTATGGAAATGGACGAAAAGTACACCTTTTTTATTTTCCAACGGATGAAGTAATGTCTCTTAAATGGATGGCAGCTATTCACAGGGAAAATTCTTCTCCATCAAAGTTCTCTAGGGTCTGTGAATTATATTCTGCTAAGAAAAATATAATCACTCGTTCTACTGCAACGGATTCCCAAACCGGTGAGTATATAACTGTTTATTCAAAAATTCCTATACTAAAACACGATGCTGTGCCCACCAAACTCCCAACTTGTCCTTCTTATTTATCAAAAACAATTCAATTTCGCCTGAGTCGTGATGAAAAACTCCGCGAATTAGAAAATAAAAGTTTTGCGAATGCAATTAGAAATAGTAAAATCGAATTTGAAGCTTGTGAGAAAAGATCGTTGTATTATGATTTTGAACATTTTCTTAATGTTTTAAACTCATTTAAACTGCCTAAAAGTTGGTTAAAAAAAAATGTTAGTCACATTATTCAGATTGAAATATTCTCCTGGGCCTGTAATGACGTACCTGTAATAATAAGCTTCGATTTAAAAGTCGAAACATTTTTATATGAATGAGAAATACAAATACTGCGAAACGACCTTAAACCTGATTCGAGGACTCCCTTTACTTCCCATAATATAAGTGAAATCAAAGATTTGTTGCATAATATCGACAAATACGCTGAAAAACTTGTTCCTGAGAAAAGCGATGAAATTAAAAAAGTTTTAAAACATATTTCCAGTTTATTAGATTCAGTGGCGTTGAATGTGTTAGATATTGAGGACAGTTTCCACAATAATTCATCTTCAGCTGGAGCTTTAGCTTTTTTATCTGAGTAACTGAAATTACGTACATTGAACAAGACAAGATATCGGTATTCGAATAACACTTTATTCCAAAGAGGTTATCTCACGAATAGTTTTATATGCATACATAATATTTAACAAAATTTTAGATGATTTCGAGGAAACTAAATGGGCAGTTGTTACTCAATATATTTTGAAATTTCTCTCAGAAAACGACCATCTACATAATGATAGCAAATATAATATTCATACAATTCATGAGATTGGAAAATTTGTGATTACCTGTACAGTAAATATACTCGTTTAAAATTAATGTGGAAAATCAAACGACCGATCAGCGTCATGTAAAATTCGCAAATTGAAGTCTTTGATTACATAAGTTTTGGTAGTAATGGTATTTGCAATGAAATTTCGTTTTTCCATGATAAAATCGAATGGGGTAAAAAAGAAGGGCTCAGTTGACGACTGGTACTCTCTCCAAAATTTTAAAAAACCTAATACTTTTGTGGTTCCCGTTATCCAACGCACAACGATGTGACTTCGGGTCTGCCTGCCTGTTATGACGTCACTCGGCAGCCTCCAGTCCTTATATTCACGGTGTTGTTGGACCAGAGCAGAAGCCGATGCGCGCTGGGCCATACTATCTAAATATTTGATTTCTGTTAATAATTTACTGTAAATTAACTTGTGTATAACTGAAAGATACCTTCTTTATAAATCAGGAGAAACCGACACGAAAAGTCCGTTACAATACATATATATCCGAGATGTCGATGACGACATGATGAAAGAGCATATTCAGACCGCTCTAAAGAGGGAAGCTGATGAAAGTTGTGAAATCCCACTAGAGGCAATCAAGAACCGTATAGCCTTTAGGGGCATGCAGACAGCCACAGTGTCACTACCAGCAGCTGCAGCACAAAAGTTACTGGAGGGAAACTGCAAAATGAGGATCGGCTGGGTCAATTGCCGAATGAGAGCAACGAAGAGACCCATACAATGCTTCAAATGCTGGCACTTTGGGCACTTCGGATCGCAGTGCAAAAGCAAAGTCGACCAGTCTAAGCACTGCATAAGGTGCGGAAAAGAAGGACACAAAACTGCTGATTTTTAAAAATCCAGCTAAATGTGCACTGTGCGTTGAACGGCATGGCGTAGAAAAAGCGGCTCACCATGCAGGCACGAACAGATGTTTCGTCTTCCAGGAAGCGCTCCAGAAGATTACCAAGCCAAGAACATGAAGATATTGCAGCTCAACCTCAACCATTGTGAGGCTTCAGTGACCTGCTCATGCAAACTGTGCGCGAACTAGAGGCAGACGTAGCACTTATGAGTGAGCCTTATAGATATCTGAGTAACCAACCCTGGGAATCCGACAGCACTAACAAAGCCGTCATCTGGTCCTGCGATGAATGTCCTTTTCAGAGAACAGTCAACAATAGAAAAATTGGCTTCGTAGCAGCATGGGTAGATGGCCTCCGCTTCTACAGTTGCTATGCACCACCTAGTCTTTCGAATGAGCAGTTTGAAGACTTCCTTGATCGGCTAACTGAGGACGCAAGAAAACACTTTCCCGTGGCAATAGCTAGTGACTCCAATTCCTGGGCAACATACTGGGGCAGCAAGTTCACTAATACACGTAAAAAAGCACTTCTCGAGGCAATGGCCACACTGGACGTGTGGCCTTAACACCGGTGACACGCCAACGTATAGGGAAAGGCAAACTCAACTGTCGAGCTTACATTTTTCAGCAATTGCTTAGCTCGAAGAGGTTTTTCAAGGAGACTATTGAACATCTACACAGCTAGCGACCATAGTGCGATACTATGGGAAATATCAACTAGCCAGAATCTAACAAGAGACAAAAGGAGCGCTAGTGCGGTTGGGTGGAGAATTAAATATCTCGACCTCACTGCTTTAGAAGTAGCTTTAGAGTGCGATCCGATCATTGTAGAAACTGCTGAAGAGAAGACCAAGGACCTAATGAGAAGAGTCACCCAGGCTTGCGACGCCAGTATATCTCGGAAACGTTGCATGAATTCAAGACCTTCGGTGCACTGGTGGAACGATCACATTAGCATTTTACGCTCAGTGTCTTAAAAAAAGAAGAAAGTCTCAGCGTGGCTACAGACGACCTAACTCCGCAGAGCTGTTGGCAGAGTATAAAAAGGCCCGTCGAGTACTGAACAGAGCCATCAAAGAAAGCAAAAGACGCTGCTGGAAGGAACTGGTTGCAGAAGTCGAGAAAGATCCATGGAACAGACCGTATGAGGTGGTTATGACCCACCTGAAATGCCTACCAATGCCATCACCTACGTGCTCACAGCTCCTAGAGAAAATGGTTACTGCGCTGTTTCCCCAACAGCCAGTATTTACCTACAAGTTGGAACAGCTCAACCCTGAAGACATCCAACCATCACGTTGGACGAGGTGATAGAGGCAGGAAATCGAGTAGGGAATAATAAGGCGCCGGGATTGAACAGAATTTCTAATATTGCCCTGAAATCAATCCTTAGGGCAGCACCGACATTATTCCTGGACGTTTACGATACATGCCTGAAGGAAGGGACTTTTCCCCAGAAGTATAAACAGCAACGACTAGTGCTACTTCCGAAGGGGAAAAAGCCGCCGGAAGAACCGTCATCCTACCGACCACACTGCATGTTAGACACGACCGGGAAGTGCTCACTTACGGAATATCCATTTGGGCTGATGCACTGGAAACCCAAAAATCATAGAGAAAATCTAGACCAGTATATGGACTGAGTGCCCTACGAGTAGCTAGTGCTTTTCGCACTATATCAGAAGAAGCAATGTGCGTCATTGCTGGAACCCTACCTCTTAGAGTTCTAGCAGAGAAATGACGGGTCCTTCACCAACGAAAAATGTCACCTGCACTGAGCCCTGAAGAACTTAGAATTGAAGAACGGCAGAAGAGCATAGGCCGATGGCAACTACAATGGAATGCTGCAGAGAAGGGTAGGTGGACGCACCATCTCATACGTCGGATCGACATTTGGCTTAACCGGAATCACGGCGAGGTCAATTACTATCTTACGCAAATGTTATCGGGACACGGGTGCTTTCGAGAGTATCTACACCGTTTTAAGCACGATGACTTTTTGGAGTGCCCGGCCCGCCCAGGAGTTGCTGAAGATGCGGAGCACGTCTTCTTTGTATGTCCTCGTTTCGATTCACAGCCTGAAGAGTTGGAGAGGATCCTGAATCAGAGAATGCAACCAGATTTACTAGTGGAAGCAATTTTGTCATCAGAAGCTGCCTGGAACGCTACCAACACGTCTGTAACAGAAGTCCTCAAGGTCTTGCGGTCCACCGAATGAAGAAGAGCAAATATCAGACGACAAAAGGAAAGAAGTTAACACCTTAGCCACCAGAAGGAAGAGCAGTAGCTAGATCCTCTCTTCACGAAGTAATGCCTGACGGCGGCTTCCATGACGGATAAGAGGAAAGAAGAAAAAGGGGTTTAGGGCTTAGTGAGTAGGAGCTTAGTATGACGCTAAGTCGAGTCGTCACATATCTAGCTATGCCTGGAATCCGTAAAAAGGACATATACAAATATACACATATACACATATACACATATACACATATACACATATACACATATACACATATACACATATACACATATACACATTTACACATATACACATATACACATTAACACATATTAACATATACACATATACACCTATACACATATACATACATACACATATACACATATACATATATACACATGAACACATATACAAATATACACATACACACAAATACACATACACATATACACATATACACATATACCCATATAAACATATACACATATACACATATACACATATACACATATACTTATATACACAAATACACATATACACATATACATATATACACATATACACATATACATATATACACACACACACAAATACACACAATCATATACACATATATATAATATATATATATATATATATATATATATATATATATATATATATATATATATATATATATCCATATATACATATTAAAAAAATTAAATAATAAGAAAACAACTTGTCTAAAAACCACAAAATGAAAATAACTTTTTATTCGACTAGTTTCGCCTGTTACAGCATTATCAAGACTGAATACATAATTGCAAAGACATCGCTTGAAAATATATGGTTTGGTACCTGGGGGTGGTAAAATGTAATCGATGGGTCCAAGTTATCAGAGATTTAACAGTGGGGAGTGGTTTAAGTCTAACTGGTCATTAAGAAGAATGTAATTATGAGATTTTTGGATCTTGTTTATTTCCATGGCTTCCAGGAAGTTCATTATCATACCTTTATCACAGTAATGAAGAATTTTTGGTTTGAAAGAGGATGAGATGTTATGTTTTTTTGACTCTAGATGTTCCCTAAATGCTGATTGTCCGTTTTTTAGATGTTCTTTTAGCCTGGTTTCAAAACATCTCCCGGTCTGAACTATATATGTTGAATTACATTCTTCACAGTCCATTCTATAAATTCCTGTTCTCTTCATTGGATCGACTTTTGACATTTTGTTATTAAAAATCATTCTATCTAATCTGCTGTGACTCGAAAAAGCAGTATTCAAATTATTTTTTTTAAAGAATTGAATGATCTTTGAAGAGGGGATGTGCGTATAAGGGATGCTCACAAACTTTTGTACATTTTTGTCATTGCAGTATGGTCCATATAATTTCAAATTGATGAAATGTTTCTCTTTTTTCGAAATTAAACTATTTATTATTTTTAGTGGAAAATCATTGTTAATACCTATCGCGCGAATCACGTCAATTTCTACCATAAGGTCTTGTTTTGATAAAGGAACCGAAAAAGCCCTGTGAATCATTGAGTTAAGAGCCGCGAGTCGATGGCTAATTGGACTGAAAGAATTATAACTTATGATGGCGTCTGAGAAAGTAAGTTTCCTGAATATTCTATATGAAAATTTATCCTGTTGTTTCGATATTGTTAGGTCGAGAAAATTTAACGAATTATTTTGTTATGTTTCTACTGTGAACTTGATCTTATCATGTATTGAATTTAGATATGTTAGGTATAATTTAATATGTCGGTCTGTCCCATTGAATCCAACCAAAATATCATCCACATAGCGGTACCAAAAAATAATATGTTTTTTAGATAGATCTGATTCTAATATTGTGGTTTCCATGTTGTCCATGAATATGTCTGCTAATAACGGGCTGAGGGGAGAACCCATAGGAAGACCTGAATTCTGTAAATATATTTTGTTTTTGAATCTGAAAAAGTTCTGTCTCAAAACAACATTAAATAATGTTGAGAATTCTGTTTTTGTTGCTGGAAGAGTTTTTTGTTTTTCTAAGATGTTTTCAATTAGAGGTATACACTCTTCCGTAGGTATGTTAGGAAACATGTTGGAGACGTCGAAGGACACTAATTTAAAATTTTTATCAAAATCGATTTTTTCTAATTTTTGTATGAGTTCTAATGAGTTTTTCACACTATATTTTGGAGAGAAATGAGTATGTTCTTTGAAGGCTGTGTTGAGAAATTTTGAAAGTTTACAAGAAGGAGCTTTCGAAAACGAGGCAACTGGTCTAATGGGTAGGCCGTCTTTGTGTACTTTAACAAGACCGAATAATTCGGGAGGTTCAGCACTCATTGGAATAACTTTTTTCTTGAGGTAAAAGGAATCCAACAATTCTGACGCTTGTTGTACGTTCGATTTAATTTAAAATAAAAAGGACGTCGTGGGATCTTTTTGTAAAAGGGAAATATCTAATTTGGATAAGACCTCTTCCATTTTTTCAATGTACTCTTCTTGCTTCAAACATACTAAAGTGTTTCCTTTGTCGGCTTTGGTTAGTACTAGGTTGTTATTTTTGACTTTCTCTTTTATGTTTTTAATGATTTTATATTCACGGTGTTTCCTTTCTCCCGTCGCTTCATTTCTTATGGTATTTGCCAGAATATGTTTACCTGTGTTAGGCTGTGCAATTATTTTTATATTTTGTTGGATTGCAACTTCCAAGTGCACTCCCAAGATTTCCTTCTCATGTTTTTTTGTGAAATTGGGTGAATATTTCGGACCTTTATTCAAAATCTCATTTTCTTCTATATCAAAGTTGGTATTTGAAAGGTTCTTGAACCTTGGATAACCGAAAAACTGAAGAAGATGGTACAAAAACAGTGGATAAGAGAAGAAATTAATTCCTTACATAAAAAACGACATATCTGCAGATCCTACCTGAAACTTGTTCACACTAACCTTTTTCGCCATCTTCAAGCCATTGAGTTCGAAATTTTAGATGATACAGTGAGAGAAAAAGTGAGTAAAATTATATACACTAAACGTCAATCTCAACAGAAGAAAATAAGTATATTGTCAGCGAAACAACAAAAACCAACCATTACACATGTGACACAACCAATTTACGACTTCTATCCAAGGTTCAAGAACCTTTCAAATACCAACTTTGATATAGAAGAAAATGAGATTTTGAATAAAGGTCCGAAATATTCACCCAATTTCACAAAAAAACATGAGAAGGAAATCTTGGGAGTGCACTTGGAAGTTGCAATCCAACAAAATATAAAAATAATTGCACAGCCTAACACAGGTAAACATATTCTGGCAAATACCATAAGAAATGAAGCGACTGGAGAAAGGAAACACCGTGAATATAAAATCATTAAAAACATAAAAGAGAAAGTCAAAAATAACAACCTAGTACTAACCAAAGCCGACAAAGGAAACACTTTAGTATGTTTGAAGCAAGAAGAGTACATTGAAAAAATGGAAGAGGTCTTATCCAAATTAGATATTTCCCTTTTACAAAAAGATCCCACGACGTCCTTTTTATTTTAAATTAAATCGAACGTACAACAAGCGTCAGAATTGTTGGATTCCTTTTACCTCAAGAAAAAAGTTATTCCAATGAGTGCTGAA
>JARQZK010000924.1:85000-90044 GCA_030704885.1 Cynegetis impunctata | reverse complement strand
AAATATCTTTCAGAGACAACAAAAATTTTTATGTACGCTGCTGATACAAATATATTAGTGACAAACAAAATGTTAAAGACTCAATAACAACAAGTGAGAATGCGCATTTTCAGATATATCAGACTGGCTCGGTATAAATAAAAATAATGGCTATCTATGAAATGCAGACAAAACGGAATGTGTGGTATTTACAACATCCGCATACTAAAGTGAATACTGCCACCCAGTATAAAATGTCTAGACACAGCATCCACTGAAATTAAGTCCATATAACAACTTTCTTGGTGTTGTCTTAGATTGTTAATTTGAGATGGAATGGACAAATTGATAATGTAAAAAAAAAAAAAACTGAATTGAAGTGATCTATTCATTAAGAGTTTTATCAAGAAAAGTAGACTTACATGTTCTTAAGACAGTTTACTTCTCAAATTTTCAATCTCTATTAAGCTATGGTATTGTTATCTGGGGCAATAGCTCTGAAATATGTAAAATATTTACGGCACAAAAAAACAGCCGTGCGATAATTTTAGAATGAAGTTTCGCGATTCTTGCCGCGGTGTGTTTAAGCGTCATAATTTTCTAACGGTACCCAGGAATGTATATTTATTGTTGTCTTTTAATTTATATCAAAACATAGTGAATATTTAAAGTTTTTCAAGAACCTCAATTAACACCAGAAATATCGCACTATTTTCACATTCCAAAGTCATTCTCTCACAGCTATCAGAGAAAAATACCACTTATATGTGCATTAAATTATATAATGTGTTACCTCCGTAAATATCAAACTCTTGAAGACTATAGACAGTTCAAAAGAGAAATTTTTCAATACCTCATCAACATCGAGCCATATAGTGTGCGGGAATTTCTTGAGTACAAGCCTAATGTTTGCCGTGATTTGAATGTTGTTATTTGTTTAATTAATGTATGTCAAGACATGTTCTCCTTTCAAAAGTGTATTTTGATCTTGAGAAGTAAAGAAGTTATTATTATTATTATTATTATTATTATTATATATTATATATATATATATATATATATATATATATATATATATATATATATATATATATATACATATGCTGCAGAAACCAGCGCAGACAGCTGCAGAACCAAGAGCATAACCCGAACGGCAGAGATCAGAATGCTCCGATGTATCACGGGTCACACGCTACGTGACAGAATACCCAACCAAGAATAATATATAAGACGAAATGGTGACATACGGGACATCATAAGATGGACGAGGCAGAGACGGCGAGAGTGGAATCAACACATCAACAGAATGGAAGACAATAAAATTGCTAAAATTGCGAGAGACGGAAAACCACACTCTAGAAGATCGCCAGGCCGACTTCTGAAGAGGTGGAGTGATAGCTAGATGTCGACGTCGCAAGAAACTCCTTAAAGCTAGAAAAACAGCATGTAATAAATATATATATATATATATATATATATATATATATATATATATATATATATATATATATATATATATATTATATAGTATATATATATATATTAATATATATATATATAATATAATATATATATATATATATATATATATATATATATATATATATATATATATATATATATATATATATGTTAGTATCCGAATGTTTCTAATGTTATTTACGTCTACGGTAAGACAAGATACCGAAGAATATAGTCATGTAATGAAATAAATATACAGGTATCAATAATCGGTTATAAAAACTAGGTTCATAAGTAAGATGTTGTGCTTGTTGATCACTTATTTTTGATCAAACGAATATTTAAGTCAAAAGATATTTTATGTACCTAATAAAGATTTCTAATTAAAAATGTTTGTTTTCTTATGAGGTATCTTTTTGTTTGTATAACATAAAGTACATGGTTGAATTCCGACATTCCTCCACAATAAGTTATCTAAAAACTCCAATATTTTCGGGTTAACTTCCACTGGATTTCAAATGTCTTAAAAAAAAGTCGATAGTACTCAAATCTGGAGCTAAATTCTAGTAATCATAATGAAATAATTTCGAATTTGAAAATATTCATCTTCTTGACTGAAAAGTAATAGTAAGATTTTTTGAAGGGTTCATAAGTTAGTATCAAACGAGCTTTCATACGAAGTATTAGGTAGGTACATACTCTGTTGTGCCATTTGAAATTTCGAAGTTGATACATAAATCTACGAAAATTCGTAATAATTCATATCATTGTTGAGTTGAAAATAGACCTGCTAGTAATTTGTTCGAAATTTCATATTTAATTTACACACCCTATTATGCATATATATATATATATATATATATATATATATATATATATATATATATATATATTATATATATATTATATATATATATATATATATATATATATATATATATATATATATATAAGTATATTTGTATATATATATATATATATATATATATATATATATATATATATATATATATATATATATATATATATATATATATATATATATATATATATATATATATATATATATATTCATATACAATAAATTTTATACTGACAATTATTCTGTGATTCAATGATCAGACTATTTAAATTCGCATATCATATATATTGAGAAACTCAATTAACTCTATGATTGTTCGCCCATTATGCTAATATTCTGAACATGTTGAACAAAAATCTACTCACTTCAGTTTAAAAAAAGTCAGAATCATCTGAATTAGTCAGAACTTGATACGCAATGAATTTAGAACTAATTCTCATAAATGAAGAGCTCATGATAAGACTGCACCTTTATATTATATTATGCAGAAGATTGCTCATTAGTTAAATTATCCAAAATAATAGGGTATGTAATATTCTCTCAAATATTAAACATATGTCCTGTCGTGAGATTTTAATCACTATTAATGTAGAAAACATCATGTTAAGTATTATAACACGAATGAGCCATAGCATATTGAATTACATTACGAGAATAGATTCTACTTCAGAACAGAATGAAAGCATCTTTGAGATCGTCAAATAAAACTACTGATGCAAATCTTACGACAGAATCGCAACACGTCCAAATTAACCCTCACATATGCAGATCATAACGCAATTTTTCGCAAGTTGCACTTTGAAGTGCGGAAGTATCGGGGCCACAAAATCGTCATAATTCCCATTATGTGTTCGACTTCACGCATCGTAAAATGGCCATTAACTTGGGGAATATTTTTCTTGGTGAACACAACACACCCTTGAAGTCGGCTATGCAAACGAGGTTGCGAACATCTGCGTATTCGTAATTTTGACTTCAGTCATTAGTCACACTGACAAATTACCTCGATTTGGGAATGGCACAGTGGCAACTCGTCTAGCACATTCCAAGAGATCTAATTTCACTAACAATTTTCGAAGACGCATTTCTAGCTCTGCTCTAAAGTTTCAAGCATTTTTAGTCGTATTTTCCCCGCAAATAATAAACAGTTCGTATCGAAAGTCAACAGTCAGGTGGAAGAGTAGTTTTTCATCCGTTTTAGACCTCCTGACCCACGAATATATATATATATATATATATATATATATATATATATATATATAATATATATATATATATAATATATATATATATATATATATATATATATATATATATATATATATATATATATATACAGGGCTATTCAAATTCGAGTATATGCATGGGGATTTCGATAACGGTAAGAGATAGAGGGATGGTTAAATAATGGCAAAGTAGCATATTTCAGAGGTCAGTTA
The DNA here is from genome assembly GCA_030704885.1 of Cynegetis impunctata. Taxonomy (NCBI): domain Eukaryota; kingdom Metazoa; phylum Arthropoda; class Insecta; order Coleoptera; family Coccinellidae; genus Cynegetis; species Cynegetis impunctata. The sequence goes on along the minus strand of JARQZK010000924.1, from coordinate 86,303 downwards.
TATGGATAAAAAAAATCTGATCTAGCTCCTTTAGTTCTGGAGTTATATAGGAAAATTCGAAAATTTCGAAATCCCTTTTCTTGCCTATATCTTTTTATTTAATGAATTATTTTCAAAACAATTGTCACTTTGCCATTGCCACTTTTTCTAAGCTATGTAAATATCTGAATAAAAATTATATACAGGGTTTCGTATAAATTGGGCCACCCTCAACTTTCAATTTTCAAATACGGAACTGTATTTTTTATTGCATTTTTTTGAATGCCAAGAGTCATGTTTTATATTGACGTAGTATTTTCATCTGAATTACAGAGTGTTCTGGAAATATTGAACTATTACCAGTAAAATTTCAACATTTTTTTAAAATTCCAGCTCTAATTAAATAAATATCATAGAATAAGGTATAAAATGCCTAGGATTTGGAAGGTAATCAACATTATTCGACGAAAAATGTCTTCTTCAAGAATTCATCCACATTCAGTTCACGCAACCCATGATCAATGTACGAAAATGCGAAATTCTTCCTAGTACGTTTATGTGCCCAAACAAAAAAATGTTCGACTGGCAATCTTCCTATTACAGACACCAATTTGGAAATATTTCATTGTTACTCACTTTCCGAACTATCTACATTTTTCAGCTAATTCATGGGCATTCTGTTGCAATATACAACAATTTATTGTGATTAATTTATTTGAATTCTTATAGTATGCTTTGGAAAATAAATATTTAGTTCACCTCACTTGTCATTATTTTGACAGTTTCTTGGAAATTATCGTTGGTATTTAATGAAATATCTGTTAGTACTGAAAATAGGTTTCCCCATAGAGCAGAAAAGAGATATGATTAACGTTTTCTACAGAAATAGTAGGAGCATTCATCTTTCCGTTTGACTTTTTTTATGGGGCACACTAAAAAATAGAATATATCAAAAGGAAATTGAAAATATAGAAGATTTAAGAATCAAAATCATGAACGCTTTCGCATTACTACGCCGAAGAGATATTTCCAGAGCGAATAATAACTTAAAAAAACGACTCTGTAAATGTCTGGAACGAGAAGATCGTCAATTCAAATATTCATTTCGATTATGATTACTTATAATGACTTATTTCAATTCTAGATAATAACTATACATGTTCTTATGCGATAAGTTATACAATATGAAAACCTATATGATCAAATACAATGTTATGCTTGTGACAGATTATGTTTGTGAGTTCTCAGCAGAATACATACAACAGATCTTCCTCATACCTACTGAAGTGAATCGACATGGGGATCAATAATTATTCTACCAATG
>JARQZK010000924.1:60000-80000 GCA_030704885.1 Cynegetis impunctata | reverse complement strand
ATTTATAGCGGGGAAATAGTAAATAAAACAAGCAAAAATTTAGCTGTCGCTTTTTTCATTTCCAAGTTTTCCATCGCCTACTTGGTTACGCCGTTCTGATGAGGACCAAAGAGTCCGAAACACGTGTCAACGGCTGCTTCGACATATGTCGGCTAGACCGATAATTTTGCTTGTTTTATTTACTATCGTGCGATAAATTTCTTCTTTGTATATATTTATATATATATATATATATATATATATATATATATATATATATATATATATATATATATATATATATATATATATTATATTTTCAATTCAAACACTTTGAGCAGATAAGCAGAATTTGCATTTTCTAAATGTGGAGGAATTGTTGATTCGGATTCATGCAAAGGACTCCTAATTTAAAGTCTGTGATTAATATAGGACTTGAAATGTCTGGTAGCCAAGTTTAAGTATATTCATGATTACTGCATATATTTGGAACGGAGTTGCTCATCGCACATACACATACACATACCTAATTTAAACCCTCTATTGACAAAAAATTGGCGAAGTGCATCGCGAATTGATGGCGAAACAGATGTAAGTGCAATTTAAAATGAAAAGTCATCACGAAATGCAGCGCTGTTGGGAAAAAAAAGCAAAGAATCTCAAGTCAACATAAACTCTATTTAAAAAACACAGAAACTGTTGAGTTTAGCAATTTTTCAAAACCCATGGAAAAAAAGAAATATCTTCGTCGAAATAGCGGCGGTTGGAAAAATTAGACCAAATTTGGAAACTTTATTTTCTATATATATATATATATATATATATATATATATATATATATATATATATATATATATATATATATATATATATATATACATATATACATATATATATATATATATATATATATATATATATACAGGGTGAGTCATTAATATGGGAAAGCTTGATTGCACCTACGCCGTTAATGATATCGAAACGAACCAAACGGTTCTGCAAATGGGAGGTCAGAGTGCAGTTCGTAAAATTATTTTGCCGTTTACAGGGTGTACCATTTTTACAGAGCAAATTTTAAGATACTTTTTTTAAATGGCACTCTATATATTTTTACACATATTTGAATTTGTCCTTTATTGAGATTTGTAAATTCGTTAAGTTCTTGCAAATCGCTTCAGCCGTTCAGAAGTTATTCAATTTTTTCTGAAAATTAATGCCTTTGCAGGCATTTTTTTAAAGAATCGCAGGGCACTTGTTTTTTTGAATATCAAGTTGTTATTTGGGCTGTGTCTAAGTAATTGTTCTGGGTATCTTTTGACGGAGAGATAATTTATTTTGATTGTGACATTACCTTACTGTGACACATTGATTTTGGTACACTTTGAAAGGCCATATCTTGATTTTTTCAAATGGCACTCTATTCATTTGATTACTTAGTCGACTTGAACATGTCATTCTTCATCTTTTCATTATTCACGTTTTTTTCCAAAAGTTGATGTTTAGAAGATAATTCACATTTTCAAAAAAATCAACACATTTTTTCATCTTTTAAACGAGTGACATAAAAAACAATCAATTCTGATAACAGACTTTCACTTATTCATTGTTGTTATCCATGGCCTTCTATTGATTTATGCATTCAATTTCAGAAAATTGTCTTTTATTTGCGCGTTTCTGAGAAAAAGTTTATAGTATCTTATATTTTTGAAATGGTAAAAAAAAGACAAATTTTATAGTCTATAAATATACAGGGTATTCCATTTAAAAAAACATAAGTTTGCTTTATAACTCAAAAATAGTAAACATGTAACAAAAATTATCTACACCGATGCATTCTACGGAAAAAAATCTATAAGAATGATATATTACATATTCGATAAGATGAAGGATAACGGCGATACGACGGGGATCCCAAAATGCAACATTTTCAAAAATGCCCTGTATCTTAAAAACTAAAAGAGTTATTAAAATTATGTTGACGGCACCTTCAGTTTTTCGAAAAAGTAGCACAGTGTCGCGAAAACCGCAACCCTCTATCTTCAAAAATAACGGAGATACCATTCAAAAGTACCCAAAATGGGAAACCCTGTACTAAGCTTCTATAATTTGATTTCAGTAATTTCTCATCAAACTTTGAAATTGACGCCCGCAGCAGTTACGTTGACGTCTGTTATCAGAATTTATTGTTTTTCATGTCACTCGTTCAAAAGATGAAATAATGTGTTGATTTTTTTGAAAATGTGGATTATCTTCTAAACCATCAACTTTTGGAAAAAAACATAAATATAGAAAGGATGAAGAATGACATACTAAATGGAACTAAGTAATTAAATAAATAGAGTGCCATTTGAAAAAATCAAGTTATGGCCTTTCAAAGTGTACCAAAATCAATGTGTCACAGTAAGGTAATGTCACAATTAAAATAGATTATCTCTCCGTCAAAAGATACCCAGAACAATTACTTAGACACAGTCCAAATAACAACTTGATAATCAAAAAACTAAGTGCCCTGCGATTTTTTAAAAAAATGCCTGCAAAGGCATTAATTTTCAGAAAAAATTAAATAACTTCTGAACGGCTGAAGCGATTTGTAAAAACTTAACGAATTTACAAATCTCAATAAAGGACAAATTCAAATATGTATAAAAATTCATAGAATGCCAGTTAAAAAAAGGATCTTAAAATTTGCTCCGTAAAAATGATACACCCTGTGAAGGGCAAAATAATTTTACGAACTGCACTCTGACCTCCCATTTGCAGAACCGTTTGGTTCGTTTCGATATCATCAACGGTGTAGATGCAATCAAGCTTTCCCATATCAATGACTCACCCTGTATATATATATATATATATATATATATATATATATATATATATATATATATATATATATATATATATATATTATTTATTCGAATTGTTGTTGCCTGTGATCTATTTTTAATCTCTTGATAATTATTAGCAATAACAGGCTGGTTGAATCTTAAAAAACTCGATTTTATTAAAAAGTTGACGTTTCACTACGACATTCGTAGTTTTTCAAAACTTTTGAAAAAATTGAAATTTCTTTGACATTTATTGATTTGAAAAAATTTGAATAGACAAAGACTACTTTGTCTTGCTAAAATTTTTTTCCGAATGTGGTTGTTCTTTGTTATTTATTACGTGCTATTCAGTCTAATATCAACATTCAAAATTGTTATCATTAGATGGCAAGGGAAACCACAGAAACCTTTACCTACGTAATGTTCGAAAATAAAAATAATAGGGTACTATTTATCTAACAACAAAGAAATTAGTCGCAGGAAAAAAAAAAGTAAAGCAAAATTATCGGTATAGAACGTTTATATGGAAGCAGCCGTTGACACGTGTTTCGGACTCTTTGGTCCTCATCAGAACGGCGTAGCAAAGCATTGGATTGAAAATTTGGAGATGAAAATAGTACAACAAATAAAAACCTCTGCTACGGAATCCAATGCTTTGCTACGCCGTTCTGATGAGGACCAAAGAGTCCGAAACACGTGTCAACGGCTGCTTCCATATAAACGTTCTATACCGATAATTCTGCTCTACTTTTTTAATATTTTCCTGCGACTAATTTCTTTGTTGTTAGATAAATAGTACCCTATTATTTTTATTTTCGAACATTACGTAGGTAAAGGTTTCTGTGGTTTCCCTTGCCATCTAATGATAACAATTTTGAATGTTGATATGAGACTGAATAGCACGTAATAAATAACAAAGAACAACCACATTCGGAAAAAATTTTTAGCAAGACAAAGTAGTCTTTGTCTGTTCAAATTTTTTCAAATCAATAAATGTCAAAGAAATTTCAATTTTTTCTAAAGTTTTGAAAAACTACGAATGTCGTAGTGAAACGTCAACTTTTTAATAAAATCGAGTTTTTAAAGATTCAACCAGCCTGTTATTGCTAATAATTATCAAGAGATTATATATATATATATATATATATATATATATATATATATATATATATATATATATATATATATATATATATATATATATATATATATATATATATATATATATATATATATATTTATATATATATATATATATATATATATATATATATATATATATATATATATATATATAAAATCAGACATGATATTGAAAATTTTTTCGAAAATCATGTTCTAGGAAGTTTAAAATGGATAAAAAAAACCACTCCCGCACCTTACTACTTTCCTTCGATACGCTGCAATAGTAAGTATTTTATGGGAAAATACGACTAAAAAATGAATCATAAGATTTCATGGGACTTTTCTTTCAATTTTAAAATATGCTTAGAAATTTTGTATTAAAATTGGTTATTTGTTCTAGATAACGAAGTTATGATTTAATTTTCTACTTATTCGTATAATGATAATCAGAGATTGGCATGAATAATTAAAGAATTTTTTTTTAAATATACCTATACACATAATTCATGAAAAAAAGGACGAATTTCGAAAATTAATTCAAAATTAAATTTTTTTGATTTTTTTGTGCTGTTCGTATCTATGAATATCGTTAAAAATTGTTTCTGCAATATATATGCTTAATTTGATTAGAGTTATTTATAATCGCTTCAGATATGAAAACCCAAGATGATCCTTTACTTAGTTTAAGAAGCACTCTCAGTCACTATCTCTGCTGTTGAAAGTATGATGATATAAATTTGTTGCTGTTGTTAGACAAACATGGTAGAGTCCTTTAAAGGGAGACTTGAGTGGCATAAAGGGTGAGGTGGAGAATGATAAACATAAATAATTTCGGGAATGAGATCCGTTTCTCTTTTTTATCCGCCTAACAACAAACATTTATTTCCTCATTTGTGAAAAATACTTATATATGTGTTCTTTATTTTAAGTAAAATATTCATCTGCATTCAAATCTGAACTCTTCACAATTATAGTTATGTGTGGTGATTATTTGTTCTATATATTTTCATAAACTGTTTTGTTTATATGAAATTAAAACACGCATCGTTTTGTGTTTATGAATTCATCTCAACAAGTTGCTTTAAGTTCATCCCCGAAGAGCAGATAAGTCTTGTTTTAATAACTTTAATATTTCAGTACTCCATACACATAGGGAGTATTATATTTTCCTCATGGTATTAACAATACCATTTTGCCAATTTATTTAGGTCTGGTTTTCAATCTTTTCGTTGTGAAATTGTATAAAGTAGAACAAGAGAAAATAACACAAATGACGAAGATTAAAATTGAGTAGAATTAATAATTTGAAAGGGAATATATTTTATTAATTTACGAATATTTTGTCGTTTTTTGATGATTTTATTTTTCGTTTTGAAAAAAATGCTTAGTTTCTAAAGAATCTGATGACAAAAAAAATGTGGTTGATGCCATTGATGCATCTTTGCCTTTGAGTTTGTTTGCTCCTTTTTAATACTAAAAGACGAAAATTACTGGTATGATCGAGTTGTACTTGAATACGATATATATATATATATATTATATATATATATATATATATATATATATATATATATATATATATATATATATATATATATATATCAAAGTTTTCCTTGCAGAATATTCAAATGTACAACAGTATGTTTCAAATAATATAATGGAGGAACGGATCCAACTTGTGAGCAACGCTAGTAAATATATATATATATATATATATATATATATATATATATATTCATTCAAAGTATATATATATATATATATATATATATATATATATATATATATATATATATATATATATATACTCAGGTGCAAAAAAACGCAACAAGTTAATATTTGGCAAAATATGAGGTCTCATAGTTTTTTCATTTTTTGTTCGATTTTCAAAATTTTTTCACCAAACTGTAGATAAAATAATCTACTTTAACTTGCTCATTCAGTATTTTGCTAAATGCTGCCTCATTGAACAATATACGAAGTTAAGTAGAAGTTTGTTCTTAAGCCCTAATTTTAAAACATCCTGTGGAGTGATTTCGTGGCCAAATTCTTTCGAAATACCAGTTTTTCTTAAGAACCTTTTCTTTGCAACATTTTGTATTTTGGTTCATGCCTTTAAGTGCACTAGTTCATTTTAATGAACGGAATGAACTTGTCATCAACGGTTTACGTTATGAAATGTAATTTCTACTTGGCCACATGAAGCAATTTGTGTCACACAATACCTCGTGGAAGTAAGTGTTAACAAAATAAACTGGCCAGCATATTCGCCTGATCTCAACCCCATAGAGCATGTGTGGGACATGCTTGGTACGCAAGTCCGAGATCGCGAAGTAGCTCCTGCTACGATAAACGAGCTTCGTTCAGTAATTCAGGAGAAATGGCAAAATACTCCTCAAGATACTATTTGTCACCTTATTGAAAGTATTAACCGACGTATGCAGTCAGTAATAAGAGCTAGAGGTGGTAATACAAAATATAAATCTGAATTTGTTGCAAAAAGTATGTTTCTTCAAATTATTCAGAATACAGTTGAATTGTTTTGTTTTGAAGTTTGATTTCTAATTTGAATTTAATAAATTTGCATAAACAAATTTTGCAATAATTGCTTATTATTATAACTGATATATTGTTGCTTTCTCATTGCTGGATTCATAAATTGAGCGTCAAACTGAGATTATGGCATAATGAGCAAAGCCATCTCGTCAAAATTTAACATTTCCTAAAATTGAGAAAACTGTTGTTTGCAGAACTTTTCTCTCTTAAAAATAAACTAGTGCACTTAAAGACATGAACCAAAAAACAAAATGTTGAAAAGGAATGGTTTTAAAATTAGTTGGTTTTAAAATTAGGGTTCAATAAAACACTTCTCATTAACCCTGTATAATGACTCATAAACCAGTTTTCAACAAAAAACTGAATGTGCAAGTGAAAGCTTATAATTTCATCTATAGTTTTCTGAAAAAATTTTCAAAATTGAACTATAAATAAAAAAACTATGAGTTCTCAAATATTATCAAATATTAACTTGTTGCGTTTTATTTGCACCTGAGTGTGTATATATATATATATATATATATATATATATATATATATATATATATATATATATATATATATATATATATATATATATATATATATATATATATATTATTTATTTGAATTGTTGTTGCCTGTGAACTTTTTCTAATCTCTTGATAATTATTAGCAATAACAGGCTTGTTGAATCTTAAAAAACTCGATTTTATTAAAAAGTTGACGTTTCGCCACGACATTCGAGGCTTTATCAAAACTATAAATATATATATATATATATATATATATATATATATATATATATATATATATATATATATATATAATATATATATATATATATATATATATATATATATATATATATATATATTTATATTTATATTTATATATATATATATATATATATATATATATATATACAGAGTGTCGCATTCAAGATGAAAACACCCCCATATTTCTGTTATTCAAAGAAATATAGATTTGAATTTTCTCAGGGTCATGAACGGCGGTGGAACATATTTTTTAAGATACTCAACTGAATTCTGAATTCTAAATTCGGCCTACTACGAATTGACAAATAGGGCCGATTCTCAATATTTTGTTTCGCGTTAGAGATATCGAGAAATGTTATAAGAAAAAGTTCATATACCAATTTTCTTGACAAAATTCGCATTTTCAAATTTATCAATATTTTGGTATCCCAAAATTATTACGAGTTTTCTTTTTTCAATTTTATACTTAGTGTGCCATGGAAAATAATAAAATTTACAGAAGTGTTAAATACTAGTTAGTTTGAAGTATTGCGTTAAGTTAAATTTAGTGAATTAGTGATCAGAGAATCAAAAGGCCATTAACTTTACGTGAAAAAATCGAAATAATTGGGTTGTTTGGTGATAATTCTCGTAGCAGCAGACAAGTTGCTGCAGAGTTTAACTTGAGACACCCCGAACGTGCTTTTGTTACTCATGGAAAACAGCCGCTGTAAATGCTGTTTTCAATGAAACTGTCAGTGTTGTTAAAATGTATCTAAATGTTCAACCTCGTCGAATACACCGGCATCTTGAGGATAACCTTATATTGGCGGCAAATCGAGCAAATCCATTCATGAGCCTCCGAGATTTATCATCTCAACTTAATATTGGCAAGGATAAAATTAGAAGATGCTTCAAACGTCACGAAATTAAGCCGTATAAACCTAAGTTCTTGCATTCATTTGAAAAAGGCGATAATAATAAAAGATTGGACTATTGCTATTGGGCTCAAGGTAATTTTTTAAACTACAGACATTTGTTGAAAGGATTATGTTCAGTGATGACGCTACATTCACCACTAATTTGGTTGTATTAAACTATCAAGTAGTTAAGTTCTTAGTTTTCATAGCGTTCTAGTTATCAAATTGAGAGATAAACTTCATAATTTTGAATTATAACCAGAATATTGAAAAAATTGAAAATGCGATTTTAGTCATGAAAATTGGTATATGCCTAAAAAAATTTTCTGAACAACTTTTTCCTATAACTTTTTTCCATATCTCTAACGCGAAACAAAATATTGAGAATAGGCCCTATTTGTCAATTAGTAGTAGGCCGAGTTTGAAATTCAGAATTGAGTTAAGTATCTTAAAAAATATTACCCATCACCGTTTATGACTGTACGAAAATTCAAATCTGTGTTTCTTCAAATAACCATAATATGCGGGTGTCTTCATCTTAAATGCGACACAGTGTATATATATATATATATATATATATATATATATATATATATATATATATATATATATATATATATATATATATATATATATATGTATATGTATGTATTTATATATTTATGTGCCTATCACTGGGGTTGAACATAGGGTTGCCATCCGTCCGGGTTTCCCCGGATTTGTCCTAGTTCAGAGGGCGTCCAGGGGTCGTCCGGACGGGGTTTTCAAAATATGTCCCCGGACAAATTTTGTATCCGGGTGTGTGAAGCTTGAGTGTCAGTGACGGAGATGAGCTATAAAATATAAACCAGTTGTGGCCGAATTTTTTCGAAACATCTATATTCTAAACTGCTCAAAATTGCATAGAAATATTTTTGTATACCAGCTCACAATGCGAATGTAGATTGAGTTTTTTCGCTAGGGTGGCAATAATGAAGGAAGGAGAGAAACTTGCTAAATACGCTTTCTTCTCTGATCAAAATAAAGTCTAATATTAAAGACTTGAGTTGCTCCGACTTTGACAAAGTCGAATGTATGAAAAATAAAGACATTTTGGAAAAAATTGGCGAGTTTGAAACATTCCAAGTTGAGTTGAATTAGTAAAAAGTACTTGATGTCGTGAAAATTGAAACTTGTTACTTACTTTTGATTTATAGTTAATGAATAATTTTGACTTTTGGGTACCTAACCTATCTATCCAAACTAAATGATCTATTATCTAATTTACTATTACAAGGTAGAATATAGTAGGAAAATGAAAATATAAACGATGTTTTATTTTATTCAAAAAAAAATTTTTTACGGGGTGTCCGGAGAAAAAACAAAATTTCACGGAAATGTCCGGGGTTTTTAAAATTTTTGTCCGGCATCGGCAATTTAGTTGATGGCAACCCTAGTTGAACAGCAAAATTTTTTTAAAACATTGTCAATTTGTGGGTCAGAAAAAATTATATCATTCGGTTCATCTGACCTATTGAAAGAAAACAAATATTCTGAGAAAATATACGTATGGTATCAACACAGATTGTCTAGCAGTATACGCAATATATACTCCCTTTTCGTTAAATCTTCCTCACTGAATCACAGCCAGGCAGCATTAATCCTTCCCGAGCACACTGGCAGAACGTGTCAGCGTGTTAGTTTGAGCGGAAACATTTGGTGTAACTGAGTGAAATGACAAACGTCTCACTTTCACTCTCGAACACGCGTTCGGCGTATCCCGACCCGTCGTATGCAAAAAATCTGGTCGGATATCGTGCTCCCAGGTCGAGAAAACACGCCCGAAAAGTGCACCCCAATACGTTCGGGGAGTTAAAAACGAGAAAGCCTATTAATAGAACAAATTGACATACATTTCGTCTCGAAATGTGGCAGTCATATGCATCGTCGGGAGGATCCGAATGAACGAAAGTCTTTGATGTGAAAAATAAACGTGTTGTCGAGTCGATGGAGATGACCCATTTAATATTTCATTCATAACCGTGGCTTTGGAGCGCTGTCGGATGGTCTTTTCCATATTTTGTTTTACTGAATCTCGAATACTTCCAATGAATCATTTTTAGTGCCGTTTTGGAATATGAAATTATTTTACGGCTTTGATATATCCCCTGTTAGTTATTTTCGTAAATACGAAAGTAATACATCTTGAGACAGTTGAGTGGCATTACTGAATCAAATTATTGAAAAAAAACAATGAAAAGAAACATATTTTACCAAGAATAAATATATTGTGATACAAGTGTATAAGCACGCGCAACGAGTTACATTGCACGACGCGGATTGAAGTTTTCTTGCACGTATTTTTAAGGCACTTATATCATAAGCTATTGTTTATTTGTCGTAATTTACACGAAAATAATGAACTATTGCAGCGTGTCAAAAGTTAACAGTAAAGTGCGGGAGCACTTTTTTTAAATCCGTTTCAGACCTTCTGGACCTCTATTTACGATTTTTTTTATGTCTGATATATATACATCCTTATATATATATATATATATATATATATATATATATATATATATATATATATATATTTATTTTTATATTTATATATTACTATATATATATATATATATATATATATATATATATATATATATATATATATATATATATATATATATATATATGTATATATATATATATGTATATATATATATATATATATATATATATATTATATATATATATATATATATATATATATATATATATATATATATATATATATATATATATATATATATATATATATATATATTTCGCCCCTATTTGTCCGTAGATATTTCTTGTTTTCAATTACATTTTTCTCTGGTACATATTGTCATTTCCAGCGGATACCATCAAACCAAATGAGCTCAAATTTAGTATGTGGTTTGAATTTTTCTAACCCCCGCAATGTTTACTTAGATATTTCTTGTTTTTTCAGTGTTTTTTGAAAATTTGCTCAACTAAACAGCTTCGGCAGGTCAAGTTAGTAGGTCATATTGAAATACGATTCTATGTGAATTTGAATTCTTTTCTTTGCTGCGCAGCACTTCGCAGAGACGATTCCGTTCGAATCGCCACATCTCCACCGGCTCCATCGCTATAAGCATATAAGCAATGCACTTCCCGATATAGTTGTTTTTTTGATAAAATAAATTTTTTTCAAATTTTTATTTCGGTTCGCTTTTGAAGCGTGGTTTTTCAATCCATTATTAAAACCGTGCGTATCGCATATCAACGCGATGCACTTCGCGGGCAAAATACCACCTTAGTGATGGAGCTCTGCTGCTCAATGGTTTTTTATATCTGCTTCATAACTTCAATAACAAATCTCGAAATGAAATTTAGATCCAGACAGTGTTTCTTATATTTCAATACATCTAATCAGGTATCTTATGGACATATAATGTCACGTCCCGAGTTAATATCGACACGACGAGAGAGCACCCCGGTCGGTGTTTTTTTTAAAATTTTACATTGAAATCTAGAACATTGAATTGCATTGGCATTCACTTGGTGAAAGCTCATACTCATAACTTTATAAAAAAAACGATTGTGAAAAATTCTATTCAGGCCGTACAATTAGAAATTTCAAAACACCAAGGTAGTTATATTAAGCAGAAAACTGACTCTAATTATGCGTGCCATCTTATTCAAGAAAACCATACCTTCAATGACAATTAAAATATTATAATATATTACAGTTAGAAAATCGTCTCCACAAAACGAATTGTTGGAAATCTCTTTCTTCTTCCGGTTCCGTACCCGGTTTCGGGCGTAGGCGACCTCTCTACAACTATTCATGTTGTGCGTGATACAGTGATAAAGGAGTAGAAGGGATCTACAGTTTTACGACGGTTCCGAGCGTCTTTATAGAGAGGCTATACTAGGCTAAGTGGTTTATGCTCACATATTAAATGAAATACAGAATTTAATGTCGAAAAAAGACTTAAGGACTTCAACTTGCTACGGAATATGTGATCTGGACTGCTGAAGATTGGGAACGAGTTTTGTTCACTGATGAGACGAGGTTTTGTCTCTACAGCAAGGATCGAAGCTCAGAAATTATTCGACAGCCAAACGAACGTTATTCACAAAATAATATTCGCTAAACCGAGTTATTTAATGGAGACTCTGTGATGTTTTGGGGCGGAATTTCTTTGGCAGCTCGTACAGACATCATGTCCTTGCATGGAGCACCTTTAAATAGCGAAAAGTACATTGACGAAATTTTTTCAGAGCATGTGGTCCCTATGGCTGGTTATATTGGAGATAATTTTATACTAATGCAAGATAATGCCAGACCACATACTGCGAAAATAGAACAAAATTATCTAAATCAGGTGAATATTGAGGTCCTAGATTGGCCTCCAGGTAGTCCAGACCTTAACGCTACAGAACATTTATGGGATCTAATGAAGGACAGCTTAGAGATCATCAACCCCCACTTGCTTCCATGGATGATGAAGAAAACATTATGAGGGAAATATGGACAATTATAGATCAAGCAAAAATTAGACGTCTGGTTTAAATAGTCTCCACAAAACGAACTGTTGGGAATCCCTTTCTTCTTCCGGTGCCGTACCCGGTTTCGGGCATAGGCGACCTCTCTACAACTATTCATGTTGTGCGTGATACAGTGATAAAGGAGTAGAAGGGATCTACAGTTTTACGACGGTTCCGAGCGTCTTTATAGAGAGGCTATACTAGGCTCAGTGGTTTGCCATTGCCTTCTGAGAGGTGGCTCCGCATTAATTCGTTGGTTCGGCCGGGATTCGATCCACCGACCTTCTGTTCAGTAGCACTGACCACTGAACTACGGAGTCACTTTACATCAATAAATATAAAAATTTTGGAAACCTAGTTAACGACCAGATTCAAGTTAACCCTTCTGCTCTCCTATCCTCTGTTATTTAGATTTTCTAGGAATCCTCTCAGTTATGTTCAATTTTACGTATGAATAAATTGTTTTGTAATACCAATATGTAGAACGAGATGTAGTCAATGTTATAAAGAAACGCGTTTACTCAATATATTTAAATATAAAAAAAGTTAGTTTTTATTTCTCAATAAAGTTATGGAATCAAGAAGTTTGGTATGAGATCGGCTGATATTATTAAGATTCTGAATTAACAGATTATTTGAAAGAAAGGTAGGTACCTCTATATATGAACTATTATATTTTTATCCTTCTTTTAGTCTCCTCTCTCTAGAAAACATTTTATTAAATGTATTTTTGGATTCTCACTTTTTGTCCTTATTTAGAAGTATTCTTATTGTTAGAACAAGCTTCTGCTAGTTCTTAGTACCTACATGATATTCATAGTATAATTCTTTGTATGTTTCGAATATCTCATTTCCGTTTACCGGTGAATGTGTCGATATTAGTCGTTCAATATCTTGTGTGATGTTTCCTAGAAAATTCCATGAAAATTTTCGTGCTATGAATATTCAGTGATGTTGAATAAACTATTCTACAGAAGTTTTCGTGTGCGTAAGGCGTTCAAACTCTAAAATCATTCATCCAAACAATTAATCTTAGTAACGTGCTAGAACGCCAAGTGTCTGAAGTACAAAAATTAATTATATATTCAATACATCGTCAGGTATTCACATAAATCGTTCAAGTTATAATTGATATTGCCAGGCCGTGCCAGCCAGGGACTTTGGGGCTTGAATGAAATATTGTCGTTTATTTTTCGACATTCAATCGAATTTATTTACATATACTAAGAAAACATGGCGCCTTATATCACCATGGTGTTGATCGCAGCACATAAAAACTCACCGTACCAAGAACTTAAACCTTAAACTACTACGTGGGAGGGACTTACATTTTTCGCTCCCCAGTTGAATAATAACTATTCTGATGCATGAAATTTCAAGTAGCTAAGTTACATTTTAGGGTACAGACAGAACGAGTAAGACGAGATGGAGGTGTAGCTCGCGGTCGCGGTCGATGTCGACATCTATGTAAAACAAACACATTGAGTTAAATGGGAGCGAACATAACGAGTAAGTCGCGGTGGAGGTTTAGCGCGATGCCACTTAAGAGGTTTACAGCGATGCTTTTGAAAATCAAATCAGTTTGTTTTACATGGATGCTTACCGCGCGGTCTACAAGGATGCTTCGCTGTGATTGGTGCGTTCAACGCAGTGTTGTCATCACCCTCAGCAGCTCGCATACAAGAAGTGTTGTGTCTGACATTTCTTGCGATACAGTACTCCAGTTGCCAGCTTTTTTCTCCTTCGGGTATTAAGTTAGTTTTTTGTCACTGAATTATTGTTCATTAACTATCCAGTGAGTGCCTGAATTTTTTCATTCATTAACTTTCCTATTTAATATGGTAACATAATGTTTATTGTTAAAGTGTTCAAAATGAGCATGCCTTGCCAAAGCCAGATTATCCGTTTTTGGCCGTATTTTCACCTCTCTGACAAAATTAGAAATATTTATCCTATAGTTTCGGAAGTTGAGACTTCACTATAGGAAATTTTCGAATCTTTTTCGAGACATAAAAATCTCAATTAGTTGCAGAAAACTAAACCCCTTTTTTGATGTTTCAGTAAATTGTCGATAGCTTTTACAAATTTCGCGAGCGGAACTGTGTTTTTTTCAAAAAACATCTACATTCTATTCCGAACCGAATGACATATCGTTCATGTTTTTCCTAGACTGATGAAAAAAGTTGAACAAAAAAGCACTTGTTGCCTAGACTACAGAATGATATCCGATTTCGGAACGCAGTTCCGAATATAGAGATAGATTTCTATTACATATTTTATGAGGATAGTTAAAATAACTATCAATTTTTTTATTTAAACTTAAACTCTAGAAGTCGTTAGAAGAGTCGCTAGATACATAATTCAAGCCGCTGTAGCAAACAAAATGTCGCTAGATCTAGCGACAAAGTCGCTAAATAGGCAACACTGGCTCGACTAAGCATCGTTGGTAACCTCCTCGTCATGTGCGGTCGACATCGACCGAGACTTAATATAACTAGTGGCATCCACCGCGAGCTACACCTCCACCTCGACTTACTCGTTCTATTCGTACCCTTAGAGTTCTAGAAATATAAAGGGCTGTACAATACGTTTGTAATAGTACTTATGAGTATTAATTAGTATCCATGAAAAAATATGTACATTGAACAAAACCTCGTGAGCAGCACTAAGGTCGTATTTTTTGTGTGCAAAATGCAATACAATTATATTGAAATATATTTTGAAAAATCACGCTTATAGCAAACCGATTCAAAAAGAAGAAAATAATTTATTTTACTAAAAAAAATGTAAAGTGCATCGTGGGTGAGGAAAATAGTTTAAACCAACGAAGAAACGCACCTCAACATCAACTCAATCCCCGTACCAAATTTCAACGCTTTATCGTGAAAAGTGAAAAAAAAAATTGGAATAGTCACCACGAAATGCAGCGCGGCTGAGACAAAGAGTTGAATCCAAAAAAGGATCTTAAGTCAACATAAACTCTATGTACGTACCAAACTCCAACCCTCTAACTCAATCTGCAGAAGCTGTAGAGTTCGGCAATGTTTCAAAAACCATGAAAAAAAAGAAATATCTACGTAAAAATGCGGTTGGCAAAATTTCACCAAATTTTGATATAACTGAGATTGAATTCTCGCACATCACTTGGTGAAACATCATAAAGAATAAAGTATAAACTTTAAAATAAAAACACTTGGCTTATGTTTCACAATATAAAAAAATATTTAGATACTGTATTTAGCAGTAACAAAAAGTCGACATGTTTCGAGTTATGAACTCATTATCAAGACTGACTACAGGAGAGTATTACATCCTAATTTATAAAACAGACAAAAGCAAAGGTGATACCTGAAAATCAATTTGTTCGTTTACAAGGGGTAATTGACTATTATGGGCGGATAAATTTTGATATTTTTGAAATCACTTCAGATACGAAATCTCATGAAAATCGAGGTCTAGGAGGACTAAAACGGATAGAAAAACTACTCCCACACCTGACTGTTTTCCCTTGTTACATTGCAGTAGTATGTATTTTATGAAATGAAATACGACTAAAAATGTCACATGAATAAATCAAATCAAAATATGCTTTATGGTCTTAAAAAATTATACACTTTATTGAAAAAGTAAACAGTATACGAACTAAACAATGTGAAACATAAAAATAAACACACATCATTCAAAAAATATACAAACTGAACAATGTAATACCTATAAAATGAAAACACATCACACCACATTTCCATACAAAATATGTACAAACTTTACAATAGAACCGGGAGTGTCAAATCCTCCTCAATCGAAGCTGACGCGTGTGTTATTCAAAAATGAGCGTAGGCAGAGGACCCCATTGAATAAAATTCAGTTGTCCTGAATATTAACCAAGAAGTCTAGATATTTTGTGAAAAAGCAAAAATTGAACTACTCTTGGGAACTTGGGGTCCCAGAAAAATCCCACATATTAGTTTCAGGTTCAAAATGATAATTTTCAACCAGCATTTATGCAGTTTTTCAGCTCTTTTTCTATTGGCAGTAAAATACTCATGACGACAACTTCATCCGAGTACGGAAACAAGTGAAAATGGAGAGTCGTTATAATTTTAATTTTTATCTGGCAGTCGCGTAAAACCAATATTTGAGTGAATGTTTTATAAAATGAAGAAAGTTAAGTGAATCCAGTCTTCTGGATTAAGTCCAGCTTTATAATATATTTTAATATTCATAGTTGATTTCTATAGTGAAGGGAATATTAAACCTATTATTGTATTCCTTCATTTATGTATGTTATATGAATTATCTTTGTGAATATGTTGTATGCGTTATACAGCTATTTCTATTATGCTATATTTCTATAGAGCATCGCCGTCAATTGTCTAAAATTTAGAAAACTTAAGGCAATATTCTATATAGAGATAGCATACAGAAATAGCTGAACATGTTTAGACCCTGAATGGAAAACTTTAACACTGAAAATAATGGAAATTCAAATTTCGAAAATGAATATTTTTCACTGTACTTTAAGCTTTAAAGAAAATGTATGGTGTTTTATTTGATCTGCAAATGATATGAAAACTTTGTATTTACTTGGATTCATCTGTGTTCTATGTTTTTATTATAGTATTGAAGTGAAGTTTGTAAGAAACTATGTCAACAGAACACTTCTATAAACCTAAAATATATGACGTAGGTATACGAAAAGTAGTATTATTTTTCAGAGAGATATCGTTTTAATGTTGCAGCAAAAGAATAATTGAAAGACATACAAAAAAAAATAGTTTCATTTTCAACGCAGTTAGGAGTTAGGATCTATCAGTTCACCAACTAACTAAAGACGCAGAAAATCATTTAATTAGCATCTGCATTAGTATCTTATATAATGAATAGATTTATATAATATATACATACATATACAACAATAATATAGCTAAGAATCCTGTTTTATGGATCTTAAGAAATAAATCTGGTTCTCAAAAGAAAATGAAATGGAGCATTCTAATGGTCATTTTGATTCAAAAATAAAATATTGAGAATTGCAGTACTTATTTTTTATCTTGAGTCAGTGCTCTAAAAGATGTAGTTTATTACAATGGGTCAAATATATTTTCAATATCATACAAGAAGTCAACACGAGCTTTATATTATTCAGTTGCACTATTGGCATGGCGAACTCTTTAATTGTTGAGGGGAAATAACCTTAAGAATGGGCTATCTTGGTGGAGTATTTAGCATTCTTACAATCTTCATGAACAGCTATGCGGTTTGATCAAAGGTTTTCTCTATGAAAGGTAAATACGTGTTGTTGTAATTGGTGCAACCTCGGATCTGTATACTGTTAAGACCGGTGTGCCCCAAGGGTCGATCTTGTCACCGACGCTTCTCCTTATACATATTGATGATCTCCCAAGGGTATTATAATAGCATATACCACCAACCAGAGGCCTGCCAGTGCATCTAAATGTGCCTATCAGTGTGTTGCCCAAGCTATGTCCATACATAGCTAAATGATTCCGAACTGGGGATATGTAAGTTGAGTTACTTTAATTCAAGGTCTATGGTATTTTTACATTCAAAACTGTTATATTGTGCCATCATTTTATATAGCACTTTTGTTGTGTATATCATTTTTATAGTGTTCTGATTTTAACGCGTAATTCGCTATACAAATCTGTCTAAATAGCAAGTTGAAAAAGGTGCAATTTTCGCCAAGAATGGAATGTAGCAGCAGTTGGGAAATTATGATATACAACTATATTAAACATCACGAAATATTTATTCAGTATGCACTGCCTGTGTGCGAAATAACTTACAGTATATTGTGCTAAAGGTGAAACAATATATAGCTCAGAGTATCTGATTATACTCGTAATAACCTTTGTTAGCCCTTACTGTTCAGCCAGTAAATTTTACCTGTGCGCCAATCCCATTCAGCCCGGTAATTATACAACACTAGTTTATATAGCACAAATTATTTGTGCTATATATCAAAATTACTAATTTTGGGAATGATTACTCCAAGCGAAGCAGAATAATAGAAATGATATTGAAGTACTCATTACGGAATGTGAATAATTTATTAAATAGACGCTCTTTTGAAGACATTAGTGAAATTATTCCGTTTCTCTGCATTATATTATTAATTTTTTTGATTAAATTATTCTCTCTCGTACTATCCAATATTCATAGATTCAAAAAAATTATATGTAGGTATACTGGTCCTTCCAGTATCGATATAAATAATATATGAAAAACTATCGGAAATGGGCACCAATTTTTTTTTTTTTTTTTAAACTCGAGGGACCTACAGTTTAACGCCGGTTCCGAACGGCCAATGGGCTTGTGAACGATGCACCTTACCCAACAATTTCTCTTAAATCTATAACCACTAAATTCTGGACATACACAACACCCAAGAGCAAGGTGGGACTCGAACCCACAATCCTCGGTTTACAAACGGTATAAGGCGGTTCACCTTACCGCTGGTCTACCGAGGCTTCATGGGCACCAATTTCGTTATTTCGAATGAAATACCCCAACTTTTATTGAATGTTTGGAATCGAAATTCTAATATGATTCTAATAATATACCATACTAACAGAAGGGCGCCATTTCTTAGTTATTTCAGTTTCTTGCTAGCAAATTTTTTTCTCTGGAATAACGTAAAAATATCCTACAGTGACAGAAATATTCGGATATCTTTCAAAGTAATTGAAGAGGCTGCCCAGAAATGAATACCAAATTTCGATTTATGAAAAATTCAAAATCATTGGAGTGACAAAACTATTGGATTTTCAAAAAAAATTAATAATTTCTTGAAGATTTGGAGGCAACCAGATATATGTATATATATATATATATATATATATATATATATATATATATATATATATATATATATATATATATATATATATATATATATATGTATATATATATATATATATATATATATATATATATATATATATATATTTATATATATATATATATGTATATATACAGGGTGTCCCACGACGATTAAGACAAGTAATATATCAGAATTGGGCAGTAGTAGACAATTATAATTTTGGGGGTGTAAATAAGAGCAAATGTTGCATCTTTTCGTGTTATTGTGTTACCCAATGAGGTATTTGTTTTTGGTCACGTGACGTCGCATTCAAAATTATTAATGGGACAACCTGTATATTTGTGCCTTTCTGTGTTCCTCCCGATAAAACAATTCCAACTAACTAGCACACTTGGGGTATAAAGTGATTAATTCAAGAGATACAGGTACTTAAAGGATTGAAGTTTGAAGTTGAAAAATTCATAATTGAATCCCCTGTAAT
>JARQZK010000924.1:35000-57500 GCA_030704885.1 Cynegetis impunctata | reverse complement strand
AAAAACAAGTAACGTAGTTAACTAGCGTACCACAGCATGTATCCTCAATCGAAGGTAGAAAAATCAAAAAAATTCACATATTTAACATATTTTGGTCCTCTAACAGAAAAAAGGTGCTAATGTCATACCTAAATGTAATATTAAAATTGCTTTCAAACGTAAGACAACATCTCAGGATTTTTATTCAATGCCAAAAATATCTCTTTAAAATTTGAAAGTTCAGGAGTTTATAAGTTAATTCCTCCTGTATGTAAAGGAGTGTATATAGGTCAGACTGGTCGATCGTTCAAGACAAGATTTAAAGAACACCAACAAACTTATTTGAAAAATAAAACGGATTCAACTTTCGAATCATTGCCGTGAAAACCACCACCCGTTTCCACAAATAGATAACTTTGAAATTATGTACAAATTACCGAAAGGAATCAAACTAACTTAGAATCATTAGAAATTTTTAAACTCAATCATAATGCAAAAGATATCATGCTGAACGACCAGATATACTTGATATATTCTCCTATATTTATTGTATTCAAACAATAATGATTTTTGTAAGAACATTTTATTGTACCAATTTGGAAAATCCCCTTCGATTATCCCTTCTTGAAATATGTTCCTCTTGTCTATTTAGGTACCTGCAATAATTCTTTCCCACCCGTAAGCGCAAATCTATAATTCTGTATTCATTTCTTAACTCAATCTGCCCGATGATGGTCTAGTGACCGAAATTGCAATCGCAGTGTTATATTTTTCAAATTATTTTTGTGATAATAAACGTAGTAAATTCAAGTTTTTTTTTTGTTCATAATGTAAATTGATGTATAAAATTAGATTACAAAAGTCTAACATATATCTGCAACATATACAGAGCATACACAGTCATGTCACAAGATCACTAAGTAATATCTTCTAGCAGAATGTAAGAACATAAATAGTTTTGGATAATCTCATATCTCAAGCGGTCCAGGTATAAAATTGGTTGTCTATTTCGAATTCTCCGCCTTGTTTCATGAAACATGTACATGACATTTTGAAATTGTGTTAATGTTATTTTGATTTTGATATTTAGGGTCACTGTTAAATTATTGTGGATTTAATATTTTATCTACTCCTATTGAATAATATATTCATTATTCAACTGCGTTTTAGCAATTAATAGTATCTTTTAACAAACAGCGTGAGTTATAATAACTCACTACTATAACTCACTATATAGTCTACTAAGATCCCAAGTAAGATCGATCGTCACTCATCTGCTAATGTCACTTGAATAATTCTGATGATTTCAAATTAGGTTAATACTACCTAATTATTGTGAATTTTGTGCTCAAAAAGATGGTATTTATTGTTATAGTCGTAGATAAAGTATAGTATTCAACTTGCGGTAATGGTCATAACTCACTTGATGAGTTACAGTACTCGCTTGCAGCTCGTGCAAACCTCATCTTCGTGAGTTATGACCTACATTACCGCTCGTTGAATAATATACTATAATATTAGAATTAATTTTGTTTACACACTTTATTTTGGTTATTTCCTTGAGACCAATGCTCAAAGTATTATTTGAAGGATTTCTTTTTAATTGAGTGTTTGGATGGTAGAGGTTACATAATGATAAATACTTTTTTTTTAAAATTGGTCTAACCAGGATGACTTTGTCTATTCATTACTTACTCGGTGTGTCTTTCTTTTGAGGGGAAAATACGACCTTAGTGACAGAGCTCTGCTGTACACGCGTTTTTAATAACTCCTAATATATAATACCTGCCTTGAAGTAATAAGTCGTATCCATTAATATTCGTTTCTCGTGCAAAGTAATGAAAAGGGAAATCGACGATGAAATTGTTGATTGTTTGAAAAATAACACACGGCCTAGAGAGGGATCACCAGTATAGATTACGAAGTGCACAGCTTATTCTGTGATTAATGGTAATCTGTTATTTTATGGAGCTTGGAGAATGGAAGCTTATAGCAGAACTTAGTTTCCCTGATAGATTTTATACATACCTATGTAGGAAGATTTTCATTATCCTATCGCCTTTTACTTTTAGTGAACTGGGTTTTTCAGAATTTTCTTTCGCAAATACTGATAAAATTCAAGACTTTCGTTTAGTCTACTAAATTTTCACTCTTCAATAAAGTATTCTGAATTAATTAGTAAATGTGATCGTCATCCACACTAATGATTATAATTCTGTTGCGATAATTTGAAAAACATATTGATAATATATGGAAAAAATTCATAAATGATGTAATATAGTTTGTAAATAAAACTTCTAGTCCAGTCAATGACCTTTCTCCCGTATATTTGTCCCATACAGCATCGATTTTCATAAAAATTTGAATTTAGGTTCTTCTTTCCATCTATTTCAAAGTCTACCCTGTGACGGGGGTTGATTTTTCCTTGGGAATGGATGCTACCCCTTCTTGGGGGTGAAATTTTTTTTATTGAAGATAAGTGCGGAAATCAATAAATGGACTAGTTCTTAGCAACTTTTGTTCTATGAAGTTTTTTCTGAAAGTTTCCACTTATTCGCGAGTTAAATTGTGGGTTTTCAGGCAAACAAACCACATTTTCAGATTCTTTCTCGCGATTAACTGGAAAAATTTGCATTTAATCGGAAAACATGTGAAGAGCAATTTTCTACATACAATAACCAAAAACCAATGTATTTTTCGTATTCATAACTTTTTTTGAAGTCCTTGGAAAAACCTTCACTTTAATTTTTATAAAAGTTCCTAGCATCAAAACTAAGCGAGTTATGAAGAGCATAATGTCGATTCCTATTTTTTCGTTGGAAAAAAATAGTGAAAATCTCACCCTCTCTTTCACCCCATTTGAAAAAAATCATTGCCACTTTACAATTCACTTCATTCATGTTCCTTTAATACGTTCTGAGTGTTTGACCAGTTTAAAGTACCCAATTTTTTTCAAAAATGAGTACTTCAAACTGAAGAGTGAAAATAATTTTCGCTTTTTAGCGAAAAATCGTCTTTTCTTCGAAATAACTCAAAAACTGTTGATGATACACAAAATTTTGTGGAGTACAAAATTGTAGGTTTTTCTATTTTGAATATTTCGGATTCTAATTTTTTTCGTCCATTTAAATCTTCCGTGTTTTCGCGTAAAGTATTGAGTTTTGAGTTCTTTTAGCATGAACCATTTTTGAAAATAAGATCTGAAAAATAAATTTATTCAGATGAGCTTATAGCTCTTGAAAAAACCTATAAAATACTTCTTTGAAAGACTTGATTGCTTAAAAACTGAGCGAGTTATGGGTAAAACACCAGAAGCACATTTTTTGTAGAAATAAGAATGTGTATATTGGTATATTGATGAATACACATAGTGGTGAATACCAATCAACATTCAACAAGCTATAATTCCGTTTATCTTGGATCTGCATACATCATAAATACACATTCATTATTTTATAAGCTATAATTTTGATTACTACAGGCTTTTTGATTGAATACATATTTTTCCAGTTATTCGCGAAAAAGAATCTGAAAAAGTGTTTATTTTGTCTGAAAACCGACAATTTCACTCGCGAATAAGTTGAAAACTATTGACTTTCAGAAAAAACTTCATGAAACAAAAGTTGCTTGGAATTAGTGAATTTATTTTTAATTAAAAATATTGCACCCTCAAGAATGGATGGCATCCACCCCCAGGGAAAAAGCAACCCCTGGAACAGGGTAGACTTTGAAATGAATAGTAAGTGGAACCTGAATCCAAATTTTCATACAAATCGGTGCTGTATGGGATAAATACACAGTTTACGCTTTTTTTACCGTCATTGACTGGACTATTCACAGTTTTCGATTTTCACTATATTTTGTTAACATGACAATGGTTTCGCCAAATACAGTGGCTTTCACTATTAAAAATATGTTTATGTCCAGGAGATGTGATGCATAAGTGAAATCTAGTTTTTCCTTGTAACTTCTTTTATGTTCTGATATTCGAACTCAAAAGTTCCTGCCAGTTTGGCGATCATATACTTTAGGACATGAACCACAAGTTAGCTTATAGATCCCTGACTTATTTTGTTGAGTAGTTTTATCTTTTGAATTTTTAATATGTTTTCCAATGTTATTCTGAGTTTTGAATGCTATTTTTAAATTTTGATTTAATAAAAAGGTTGCAATTTTGAGTGTTGGTTCACCTATATAAGTTAATAATTCAAAGTTTTTATCATTATCTATTACGATCGGATACACATGATATATATATATATATATATATATATATATATATATATATATATATATATATATATATATATATATATATATATATATATATCATGCTATTAGATGCTGTTAATTTAATTAATAATAGTGAAAATCTAAAACTGTGAAGTTTTAATTAAAATATCCTAACGGATTTTCATCAAGTATCGGTCCAATCAATTAGTTACCTATATGAGTTCCTAAAAAAATGAAGGACACCCTACTGCGTAGCACTAGGAATGATAAAACCCCTCGGCGCATGTGCATGTCGCCAATATTTTTTGAATGTACCTATTATGTATATAAATTAAAAATAACAATGAAAGTCGATATTACGATTGAAATGAAGGAAAATTGCACTAAATGTATTAATAAGTCGATATTACGAATAAAATCCGTGAAAATTTAGCAAAAAAATTCATTGTTTGACTGTCGAATATGAATATCCTATCCCGGCTCATTTTGCTGCAAATTATGAATCAAATTGATAAGATATCTCTATGGATGGGAAGCAGACACAGACGCAGAATCAAGCTTAAGCTATCAACGTCGCTTGGTTACTGTGGCACACGGAGCACTTCGACGCATGTTTTGTAGGACTTCGTACATATCGACCTTGGCGCATGCGCATGTCGTAATGCCTATCTAAAAAACGCTATAATTTTTTATTCTTCGTTGGGAAAAAATTGGAAACAAAACTTCTCTGATGAAATCATATATATTTTATCGATATCCGTTGGAATTTTTAAAATCGGACCAGATCCCAACTTTTTGTAGTGAAAATTTAGCTTCACCTCGGGATAAAAACGCTATATTATTTTATTCTTCGTTGGAAAAAAGTGGTAATTCAAATTCCCTAATGAAATCATATGTGTTTTATCGATATCCGTTGGAATTTTTAAAATCGGGCCAGTTACCAACTTTTTGTCGTGAGACTATAACCCCTTTAGCTTCGCCTCGGGGTAAAAATCCTGAGAAAACTGTAAATCAGAACTCTTTGCTAAGTCGGAATGTTAGCTGTAATTATGTGAACAAATTCTTCAAAAACTAACGTTTACTTTCTTTTGCAGGTAATTTTCAATTCCTCTTCAGAGGTGACAACTTTCATAACGTGAGTATAATGGTGGTCATCATGGCCTTCATTTGAATACCTTAAACGTCGTAATTATTGGTATTATTCTGATGAAATTTATATTTTCACAATTCATCTTAACCCCTTGTATGTCGAAAATAATAGTTTAGAAAGTTTAATGAAAATCTTCTTTCCAATTCAGTGGCGTTTTTACTGCTCAGAATGAAATTACCATTTGACAATTCTGTCTCCTGGTGGTACCATTCTAAACATTTCCGTGTCACATATTCAGTCATTTTTATTATTTTACAAATATCGAAAATGATTCTGCCTCACAGGAAATGGCAAACATTGCTGTAATATCATTTATTCAGTTTAGTGTATGCACATCAGGTGTCCTTTTACTACTAGTCCGAAATTGTCAATATTTAGAAACACGAAGTAAATAAAATTTAAATCAATCCGGATATTTCTTTTAAAAAAATAGTCACACTTTTGTATGAACCGCTTTCAGGGTATTATTTGGATGTTCAGTTTGGATTCAACATTTCGTCCTATGCAGATATTTAAATTAACCGGTTAGGCTTGGCTATATCGGCATCCAATTGGACGCTGTCTGATCGTTGGACGAATATGGAAAGAAACATTCAGCCATGATACTGTAACGTAACTGGTATTGAATTTACTTAAACAAAAAGTAATAGGCAGCCCTTTCCAAGGGTCTAGTGTCTACACAACCAACTCGTTGAATATTGAATGGGCCTAATCGTCCAATTGAATGTCTGCAACCTAGCCCCTCAACTAATTGGATAATTTAACTATCTGGCGATGTAATAAACAAAAATAAATTTCATTCGAGGTTACAGTATTTTAGTTTCCAAATATATAGAAATAGTAGTATATTTGAAACACGTCATGTGAAGGGATGTATTAAATTAACTTTTCCATCTCGTATTCAATAATTCTGTAAAGCGACTCAAAAATAATAGAGAATCCAATTTACCCTTTTAAATTGGATACGTTTTGACATTTTGTGAAGAAGTATATTATTTATTAATGATCCAAATTGATCTTATTTACGTTATGAATAGATGAGGATAAAATATTTTAGAAATGGATTTCAGATGAATATAGCACACCTAGGAAGAATTTTCTATGAATGTCCTTGTATTGTTATGAGAGATTTGTATAAAGCAGTGGTCTCCAACCCGTCGATCGCGAGCTACCGGTAGCTCGTAAAAGCAATTCTGGTAGTTCGAAAAACATTTTTGAAATATAAATTAAAAGTGTATCGATAACAACTGTGCATTATTTCATTTAAATTAGCTTAAGTAGCTCACGGTTAGGTAGCTCAATGTTTATCAGAAAACTATGGAAGTAGCTCAACACATTAAAAAGGTTGGCGGTCACTGGTATAAAGTCATGAATATTAGTTAAATTATTTCAAATGAGATATTACTATGTTTATCTTTTTAAAAATCTGTGAAGCAGGAAATAATATTTAATTTTACATGCACATTAACTGACATTCATATAGATTTTGACAAAATGTGTAAGCTACACAGTTTTTAGATGATTATTTCCTTCCTATTAATTTTGACCAATCGCTATCAAGAATTGAAATGTCAAATATAAATTTTGAGTGGAAAAATTACTTAGCAACTGTCAACTTAGCTGCCAGCAGTTTTTCCGGAAAAAAAAATCTAAAAAATTTCATGCAAGTTTGACAAGTTGCCTTGTAAAAACAAACTTGATGATTTCTATGCTGTGTTGCTATGTACCGTTACCAACAACAAAGATCACAAACAACGCTTATAAAATGAGTTTGAACTAATTACCTTTCCTAGCTTGAAAATTATATTGTTCTTATTAATTATTGTTCTTATTATTTTAATTAAAAAAATGTTGTATTAAAATAAAATGTTTATTCAACTCAGGAAATAATCTTACCAAATATCCCTCGTGCATCTAATTTTTCTTGTGAAAAATTGGAACACTCGTTTTTAAGTAATCTGTTTCAACAGTATATATATATATATATATATATATATATATATATATATATATACAGGGTGATTCATTAAGGGTGGCGACCGGCCGTATCTCGGAAACCGTATGTCCTAGAATTTGGGGAAAAAAATTCTTATATGAAAATCTACCCTAAAAAAATGATTTAAAGTATTTTTGAGTCCATAGTTTTCCGCTAGGTGGCGCAATCTATCACTTATAAAATATAATTGGATTTTTTACGAAATATTCCCCAATTGAGGCTGGTAAAAGATAACAACTTTAGAAACTACTGTCTTAACTCCACAACTTTTGTAGAAGTCATTTTTCTGTATTACCTATTCTGAAATGGTGGGGAAGTTCTCTTTCTTTGAGATAAAAAAGACTGTAACTCCATAATGCATGGACCGATTTTCGAAAACATAGACTCTATGCAAAGAGTATTGAATGAAGATTTCAGTAAGAAATAACAAAAACACTTTTAATTTTCCAATCGGCAACTAGAGGGCGTTATGTAACACCTAGCTCTATTTATGATTTTTTTTGAGAAATTTCAAATGCAATGCTATAAATCTAACTAGCTAACAAAAAGCCAAATTTGATGACTTATTGACCTGTCAAAACCGCGAACTGATATCTCTTTTCATTCCAAAGATATTGGCATTTTTTGATGAGAGTTGATGATTGTTGACTCGCCCTGTGAGGTGGAAGAGAAATTATGTTGCTAAAATTATTTTGAAAATAAAATAACAAGTAGAAATGCATCATGAAAATATTTACTAACATTACATAATGAAACAAAACTAGTCCGGTCAAATTAGACCAAAAAATAGGAGTGAAGTTACAAAAATTCGCACCCAGCTGAAAATTAGTAGGATTGTTCAAAACATCATTATAAATGAAATCTTAAAAGTCCTCATCGATCCGATACGTGCAAAAAATTTACTAGGGGTCGAATGTTACAAAAACGGGTTTTTTGCGATTTTCAGCAAAGCATTAAGTTTTATCATGGAATTAGTCTAGACAAAAATTATAGATCACCTAATTATCTATAAAAAACGTTTTTTTTTCAGAGCCACCGTTTTTGAGATCAACGATTCAAAAAGTTGAAAAAAAAACACTAGCTCAAAGGTGGCGTTGAAACGTGCATATTATGATGATTACAACTCTCTCAACTTTTGAATCGTTATATCTTAAAAACAGCAACTCTAAGAAAAAGTATTTTGAAATTTTTTATAGATAATTATTTGATCTACAATTTTTGTCTGGGCTAATTTCATGCTGTTGTGAAATAATATGATGAGGATGCATTTTATAATCCCTTAATATTATTTGCACCAAAGAATAATTCAATACTAGATCTCCTGCAATTTTTCGAATAATCAAATGGGGTTCAGACTCAACTAATGCCAAAACGTTAATAACATTTTCTTCATTGCGACTTCTACGTATCCAATTCCTTAATGCGACAGGTTGAACATTGCCGGTTTCTCGCAATCTTTGTGCCAATCTTTTGAATAATTTCCGAGAATGACACCGTCTTTCAGGATATCGTATCGCATACTCCCTTTCAGCAATTACTTCATTTTGTAGACTTTCAAAATATACACTGACCATATCATATGCCTCTTCATTTGAATAAAAAGGCATTATAAAAGAGTTAGTTTGCAAACAGTCAGAATAAATTTGACAGCAATAAAAACTTAAAAGTAAACAATCATAAAACATAACTTGCTGACTTTTGAAACATCTATCTCTCAACAGTTTAACATCATTCGTAATATTGCAGCTCGTCCATGAACATAAAACTATAAGAGACCATTTGAGAGATTTGGAATTGAATTTTTACCCGAAAATTTTTATCCGAAATAGTTCAAAGCAAATACTGGCAAGCATTTTGAGTATTCCAAATAATGAGATAGTGGGAGCGTTTTGTGAATTTCTGTTATAAGTAGCTCCCTTAGTTTTGTTTCATTATGTGATGTTGATAAATATTTTTGTGATGCGTTTCTTCTTGTTATTTTATTTTCAAAATAATTTTAGCAACATAATTTCTTACAGGGCGAGTCTACAATCATCAACTCTCATCAAAAAATGCCAATATCTTTTGAATGAAAAGAGATATCAGTTCGCGGTTTTGACAGGTCAATAATTCATAAAATTTGGCTTTATTTTAGCCAGTTAGATTTATAGCATTCCATTTGAAATTTCTCAAAAAAAATCATAAATAGAGCTAGGTGTTACATAACGCCCTCTAGTTGCCGATTGGAAAATTAAAAGTGTTTTTGTTATTTGTTACTGAAATCTACATTCAATAATCTTTGCATAGAGTCTATGTTTTCGAAAATCGGTTCATGCATTATGGAGTTACAGTCTTTTTTATCTCAAAGAAAAAGAACATCCCCCACCATTTCAGAACAGGTAATACAGAAAAATGACTTCTACAAAAGTTGTAGAGTTAAGACAGTAGTTTCTAAAGTTGTTATCTTTTACCAGCCTTAATTGGGGAATATTCCGTAAAAAATCCAATTATATTTTATAAGTGATAGATTGCGCCACCTAGCGGAAAACTATGGACTCAAAAATATTTTTAATCATTTTTTTAGGGTAGATTTTCATATAAGAATTTTTTTCCCCAAATTCTAGGACATACGGTTTCCGAGATACGGCCGGTCGCCACCCTTAATGATTCACCCTGTATATATATATATAGCAGTCGCGAAAGTGGAAAAATCCTCGTATTCGACTCGAATTTTTGAAACCACTCAAGCTGATGTTATTTGTTAAAACAAATCACTTAGAAACTCGTTTTTCCGAATTTTTCCGGAAATATTAAATGCACTAGGGATATTACCCCCGAAAATTTCTTTTTGAATATCTCACATAGTATTCAGTTGTTATCACGTATATTCATATATTTCACAAAGACAAACCATACGTTTGATCAAGGTACTTAAAGTTAACCCATTTGATATATTCAAAACCTAATGACAAGTACAGAAGGTTGCAAGAAGGTTTTATTTTGAGTATTATTGTTTCCTTTGTTGTATTTTTATACACATATTGATTTGATCTCAAATTTATGAAAATTCAAGCTCGCGTATTTCGTGATCAAACATTGTGAACACTGTCTACAAAATATCACTTCAGTTCCTCTTGCATGCGAATAATCAAGAGTGAAATCACTAAAGATCTGAAAATTTTATATTAACGAAAGCTGCAAGGCGTAATGAGGTTATTCGAAAGTTACATTTCAATCTAAGTTTTAGCTGCTCAAGAATATCCCCTGGAGTGATTCCATGTTGATCTTCTGTTGAAGGAAATTCCGCTCACTAGTTAATTAGAAAATGTCAATCATATCCGTATTAGTAATGCGAAATTAACGGCTGCTTATCTGCAAATAGCGGTGTGCTGATTCGAGCATTGAAAAGAATTCATTAATTCATTTTGATTCGTAATGGAAAGAAGTTGTTCTCATAAGTTAACTAGATATTTAAATGAAAAATACAGAAAGACTTATGAAGAAGCTATACAAGCTATAAAAAAAAACGAGCGTGCAGCAAATCTTCGTCACTAAGGTCGTTTATTTTATTGATAAAAAAACTTCGCGAAATACAGTACGTACTGAAAAATTACGCACTGATAGTAAACCACAATAAAAATTAAAAGAGAATTTATTTTATTAAAAAAATTAAAAATTCGTGAAGAGCATCGCGTACTGATTTCGAAGCAGGTGGTGATGTTATTTTAACGGAATAGTTTCCGCTCAGCAAGCTCGAGAAAAGGAGCTGAAACCCTGAAGGATCGCAATTCAACATGAACTCAATCTAACCAAATTTAGATTCTTTAACTCAATCTGCAGAAGCTGTGGATTTATAGAAATTGTAAAATTGAGAATATTTTCGAAAATCACTAAAAATTAAGAAATATCTACATAAAATATTTCACCAACTAATTCCTAAAGTTAGGCAATACTTAAATCGGATTTAGGAATTCCTAAGTGCAATTTGCGTTTCACCACGCGTTATGTAATGCCTAAAGACGATAGGAAATACCTAACGTTAGGTCTGCCTAGAGTATTTAGGAAATGCTTAACCTCAAATTGATATGATAAAATTATTATATTTCTATCATTTTTTCTCTTCTTACTATACTTTGTATAGTATTATATGTACGAAACTTTTCAAATCAAGTTTTTAACAAGGTATTTCTTAACTAAGAATTTCTTAGATTAGTGAAATCCGATTTAGGAAAGTATCGGATTTAGGTATTTCCTATCGTAGGAATTACTTAGTTAGGAACTTTCTTACATCTCGTTGGTGAAATCGGGCATATATTTCTGCTTATTTGGTTCTATGGAAGTCGCTGTAGATAGATGTTTATATATATATATATATATATATATATATATATATATATATATATATATATATATATATATATATATATCAGTGGCGGCTCGTGAGGTTTTGGTTTGAGGAGGCTACAAGAGGTGTTAAAAAATACACCATAGGCGAAAATTTTTAGGATTTCAAGGTCAACCGCCTTATAATTTAGAATCAAAGTAAAACAAGCACCCTAAGCTATTAATTTGTTTGGAAAAAAATTGTTTTCACTTTCGAGTGTATACCTTGATACCTACAACTCCTATTTATAATATTCACAAAAACTCTTCTCAGCCAATTAATCAATTCATCATATTTTTTTTTTCTATCACAAAATAGGTACCTACCTACCTACTTAACGAATTTGTTACTTATTCGAAGAATTAATCAATTGTTGCCCAGCAAGAACCAACGGGGAGGTGAGAGTTTTTTCTTGCCAAAAATAAAATAGGACCCTCCCAAAAATAGATTAAAATAAAATTCTTGTCATAAAAGAAAAACAAAATAAAAATAAAATAAAATAATAAAATATACATTTAGACCTAAAAAAAAATTTAAATAAATTCTTTGGCATAGACATCTGTTTTTTATAATTCCTGCATAGATGCCAATGCCAAGGCAGAAGCCTTAAATAAAAAATAATGTTTGCATAAAATCAAACAAAAAATAAATTCTTTTGAGATTTTTACAAGGAACAACGAATTATTTGGTATAATACTAAGTAATAAAGTATCTAGTACCACAAACAAAACCTGTGAAAAATAAAATGTGCAAAATATGTGTGGGACAGCAAATAAAAAGTTATATATTTTTGAAGATTAGCGGGATTCTGCGATCTTTAACGTTAGCAAAATGATCTATAATATCCTCATAAAATTTTTTGTCTTTCGCCATAAGTTTTACCAATTCCTTTTCAATAGACAACAAACTAATATTTTTCAAACGATCCTGGCTCATTGAATTTCGTAAATAAGTTTTAGTTCTCTTAAGAGTGGAAAACGAGCGCTCTACGGAAGCCGATGTCACCGGGATAGAAACAATTAGACATAAGAGTTTATAAACTTGGGGTAAATCTTGATTCAAATCATTATAAAAAGGTATTTAATAGTCATGACATGATTTTCATTTTGCCCCAAAATTTCATTGTCATTATAAACAACACACAGTTCACTCTTCAGGGCCACCTTATCAAAAAAAGTGTATTTTTGACATAAATTTTTCAGAATGTTATCTGGAAAATTAGCCGAAAATCCGGTAAACAAATTTTTATTGAGTAATTCGAAGAAATGCAGTTCTTTCAAATCAGAGAACCTTATTTCTATTTGACCCCTAATAGTATCCAAAATTTCATTAAATATTTGCTTATAGTGAAGCTCCATATCTGCGAAACTGAATTTCTTTCGTTTTGGGCTAAATTGAGTCGTATCATCAGTCGTTTGAAATACAGAAAATAGTTTTTTGAAATAAACTTCTGCACGAAATTCTGAAATTTTCTCCAAAAGAAACTTGAGCCGATTTCGTGAGTAAATCACATCTGAAAACTTGTGCTGTAAGATTTGAAAAACTATTTCTGTTTGTTCAAAAATTAATCTAAAGATGTTTAAAAAATATATAAATTCCTTATCTTGTAAGTAAGATATTAATCCGCGTGCGGTATTTAAAGTTACTTTATCGGTGAAAAATTCCTCACTTTCAACTATAGAATTAAGAGCCTCTAAAATTTTATCCTTATTATTGTGTATAGTAAAGATAGCTCTTGAAGTAAAATTCCACCTAGTTGGTGCGTTACTTGGAATTCTGTTACCTACTATTGCATCTAGAAATTTTGTGCGCGTTGTTGACTTTGAAAAAAATGTTGAAAATGCAGATAAATTTGAAAAAAAAATTCTAACTTGCCTAATAGAACTACAAGCGTTACTTAAAACCAAATTCAAGTTATGTGCATAACAATGTGTAAAAATAGCTTGAGGAGCAACAGATTTAATTTTTGTTTGTAGACCGTTTAAATGGCCAGCCATAACCGCTGCGCCGTCATAGGTTTGTGCTATAAGTTTAGATTGAAAATTAAACTTCGAAAATTTCTCATTTAAAAAATCGAATAAATCGTTGGCAGACCTTCCAGAACTGACATCATGAAAACCTAAAAATCTCTCAAATAATGTTCCATCTTTTACGAACCTGCATATTATCGACAACTGCGAGATACAGCTAATGTCAGTTGTCTCATCTACTTGCCAGGAAAAAAATTAACATCTTTAAGTTCATTTTCGATAAAAGTTTCCAAAACATAGGAAGCAGAGTTTATAATTTCGTTTTGAGTTGTTTTTGAGGTTCCGGAGAAAACTGTAGCGTTGTTAATGAAATTATACAGCTTTTCGTCATATTTGCAAAATAGATCAAGGAGTTCCTTAAAATTTCCCTTATTGCTAGAATCGTCTGTTTCATCTTGTCCCCTAATCGCTATATCTTGGCGACATAAAAATAATATAATGTCGACCAGTTTCTCCAATATTTCTCTGTTTTCCTTAACTTTTTCGTTGTATTTTTCTAACTCTTGAACACGTGCTGTATCAATAACATTAATAATGTTTTTTTTTCCAAACATTTTAAATTTGATCCGCGACACGACATGTTCCTGGGATTTTTCGTGCCTTTCCAAAGAACGTGATAAATTTTTTCAATCGTCAAATTCTAAGCGGCCCCAAACAGAGACATTTTCACTAGTAAAAAGTAAACACTGCCAACAAAATAATTTATTTTTTACCTGTGATCCGGTTCGGCAAGGATTCCTCTCGTAATTCTGTGTATTGTATACGCGGTTTTATTTTCTGATACGTTGCACCAAATTCTTCAATTCAGGGGTAGGTCTCACTGTTTTTATTAAAACTTTATCCTCATAACTTAGAGCACTAAAGTTATGGGATAACAAATATTCCACTAAGTCACCATTGAAATTTTTGAAATTAACTTCAGATTCAGTAATGAAACTCATTTTTACACAATACGCGAACTCTTTCTGGCGGCCATTAGCGAATTACGACACATTACGATTTCCAACGAAATTGACTCGATGTCAGGCAACAAATTCTATAGTTGTGATTGGCCGGAACTGGGTTCCTATCCGTGTTGCCATTTACATGTGTTT
Organism: Cynegetis impunctata; assembly: GCA_030704885.1. Lineage (NCBI taxonomy): Eukaryota > Metazoa > Arthropoda > Insecta > Coleoptera > Coccinellidae > Cynegetis > Cynegetis impunctata. The sequence goes on along the minus strand of JARQZK010000924.1, from coordinate 42,655 downwards.
TGCTTTACTATTGCAATACAGTATTCTGTTTTTGAGTGGTGTGAGTTTGCTTTTCTGTGGCAGGCATAATGAACGTTGAGAATATACCTTTCGTCCTTTCTAAGCTTACCGCAGCGTTGCCACAAATCTTGAAATGAATGAAATGCAGTAAATGTAAATACCTTCTATCTTAATTAATAAATTATATTATATAATGTAGGTTGAAAGGAAGGTAGGTGCATAAAATAATATGATTTTGATTAATATAAATATGCTGAATGCTGACTATTCAATATAATATATATATATATTAGTGATAGACGGAATATTTTTGAGGAGGCTTAGTCTCCTTAGCCTTTGACTAGCCGCCCCCTGATATATATATATATATATATATATATATATATATATATATATATATATATATATATATATATATATATATATATATATATATATATATATATATATATAAATATATATATATATATATATATATATATATATATATATATATATGAATCAACTCGGTGGTAGTTCATATTTAAATGAAAAATAAATTTGAATTGCCAATGCCCCGATCTCGTACCAAATTCAAAATGTCCAAATAACTTCAGAAGCATGAACAACGAAACCAATTAACTTCCTTCTCCAATTTCCAAAGAAAGGCTGTAGGTCCTTGCCCAATTTCTCTTCTATTTTTAGGGTTTTGTACGTCGGCTAGCTACTATGGTATTAATCTCCTAATATAATTAAATATTTTCTACGGTAATTGACTTTCCTATTGGAAAGAAATGCGAATATTACTTGTACAGAAATAAAATGATACATAAATGGGTATCCTCTACAAAATGTTCAACCAATTCTATTACAATAAGTACTACAATTAACTGAGACATATTCCGATGGAAGATGTTCAGAATTTCATCGTCGACCATTTTGTAGGAAATACCAAGCATAGCAAAAAAATAAAAATCTAAAAAAGGAAATGTCGGAAAAGGAGAACTGATAGGTTAATTAATTGAATTTCTTCCATACTACTTACCAAAGAGCCAATTACAACAATCCCAAAACAAATATACTAAACCATTCTAAGGTTTCCAATAAATTCGCGATCTCCTAAATTTCTCTGCGAGATCGATTCAGATTCTCGAATACCTTCCTCGTCAAGTCTCCGCATCAAAAGACCGCCGCATCCGTCTACCGATTCAAAGATCCTCCTTCCCTACCCATAACCGGTCTACGTACCGAAGAAGTGTGAAATAGACCCGCTAATTGCGCGAAATTTGAATCTTCGCTCCCGGACAAAATACTCCAACATTGCGAAAAAGACTGCAACAATATATATTATATATATATATATATATATATATATATATATATATATATATATATATATATATATATATATATATATATATATATATATATATATATATATATATATATATATATATATATATATATATTATATATATATATATATCAGAAATATTTCAGAAATAGAAAAATTTAAAAAATTGTTGTCTAGATCTAGAACGGAAATAAATCTACTCCTGCATTGACTTTCAATACTCTGCAATAGTCTGTTATTTTGTGGGAAAATACGATTAATGAAACGAAGGGAAAATACTGCATTAGCGACGGAGCTCGGCTGCTCACGCATTCCTTTTCAATTGTATTTGATTTAAAAATTCTGTATATATACTCCCATTTTCCATTAAGCTTAAAACACGATCCCCACTTTATCAAAGGACAAACTTCAAAGGCGAAATTTTTAATCTCTGATAGATTCTGGGGCTGCTAATAGAATTAATTCAGAATTCCCATCACGTTAGACCATCAACTCCGGAAGTTTCCAATTCTCATCGGGGATTTCCTCGTTGCCGCCGAGCAAGGACTTTTCCAAAAGGGTGGTTAAACTGAATAGATTAAGTTATTATAAAGTTTTGAATTTCTAACGAAGTGCACAACACATGCACGAGAAAGGGGTAAAGTTTCCGTCTATTTGCCTGGTTTTGTCTCTGGATAAACACTTTGGGTAAATCTGTTGTACGTTTTAAGATCGCACGTGAACGTGTTTTATGAAAAGGACGCGGTCCGTAAGAACCTCTTAATATTTCATACGAAAAGTGAGGTATACAATATCTAAAATGTGTTGGAACAAACAATGCGAGACACTCTTGCATGGCTAGGTTCTGAATTTTTTAGGCCTTTGAATAAATTGGGACGTAGGATGTAATTTCAAAGAATAAGTAGAGTGCAGTGTCAAGATGTATGTTCTTGTAATTATTTATATTTCTGTCTCATCAAAGATTTTTACATTACATTTTATACTGAAGTCGTTGAAGAAATCGAGAAATACGCTCGAGCAGCAGAGCTCCGTCACTGAGGTCGTATTTTTCGTCCGAAGTGCATCGCGTCGTGATTCGAATGAAATAAATTATCGTTTGAAAAATTTAATAGCAAACGTAAAAAAATAATTTATTTTACTGAAAAAAAATATTTCGTCAATTTCATCGCGTAATAAAGAATCACGCTTTAATAGCAAATCTAAATGACAATTAGAAAATAATTTATTTTATTCAAAAAAATTTTTTTATCCCGCAATGAAAGCGAAACAGGTTAAGATGCGATTCGATATATATATATATATATATATATATATATATATATATATATATATATATATATATATATATATATTTTTATTGAATTGTTGTTGCCTGTGAACTATTTCTAACTTTTTGATAATTCAAACAATCAAATATTTTAAACCTATTTTGTACATTACGTGGGTGAAGGTTTCTGTGGTTCCCTTTCCATCTAATATCAACAGACCCGACTGTTGATATTGGACTAAATAGCACGTAATTAGTAACAGAAGACGGCCATAGCCGTAATAAAAAAAAATTTGAAAAAACTATAAATAGTATCCTATTCTTTGACTTCTCAAAATCAAAATAATTTGAACCTATTTCGAACATTACGTGGGTGAAGGTTTCTGTGGTTTCCCTTACCATCTAATAATAACAGATGTGAATGTTAATATTGGACTGAATAGCACGTAATAAATAACAGAGAACGGCCATAGCCAAAAAAATTTTGATGAAACATAGTAGTCTTTTTAGAATATTCAAATTTTTTCAAATCAATAAATGTCAAAGAAGTTTCAATATTTCAAAAGTTTTGAAGAAGCCACGAATGTCGTGGCGAAACGTCAGCTATTATATATAATAATATTTTTTTACGTGTTCATGGACAAGCAACATATGGATGGCTGAATATATATGCACTGACATGCTTTTTATTGGTGGATAATGTTATCAGCGTACTGTCGTCAGCGAAACTTATAATATCATTTCTATTCGAAGTTAGACGATCATTAATATGAAAAACGTCGGTGACAAGGTCGACCCTTGCGCCACACCAGCGTCAACTATATGCAGACCCAAGCTTGGTATTTTGAACTCAATACGTATCTGTTTTTCATGGAGCAAGCTTTCTTAGAAGCCAAATGGTTGTTAGGGAAGACCATTAGATTTAAATACCATTGCACTTTGGAACACTCGTGTACTGAACTTGATGATTGTGTAGAAGGTGCTAATTTGGCTACATAGAAAACATTCACACATATTTCTAGTACAACTATACTAAGAAAATCAGAAATTTCTGAGAGATAAGAAACACTGGCATATTCAATGTAGCTGGAATTATTGAAGATATCGAAATGAAATTGAGCACACGTAGAAATAGTTAATTTATTCGAGATCACAAGAACGCTTCCATAATCCATGGTTTGCAAGCATCGACTATGATATGTAATATAGGTACAAACCCAATAGAATCAAAATCGCCAGCGAGCATAATAGGCTGTAATTAAAAAACAATTCGGTCTGCATATCGTGAACGCAGAACTTTACCAATTGGCAACTTCCGCTTCCATTGAATCTTTGTGCACTAGATTATTACCTGGAGTTTTGGCATATACATGTCCGCTGTGTATGTCGGCATTATGGATAGAAAAAGGTTTGGTTATCAGAGGTTATTTACATTCTGGGTCTTTTGAATGCTGGCCGTAAACATGACTACCCATAATATCTAAATCCCATCAAATTATGCTATGCGGCATCACATGAATGTTGTGTTTAGCACGATACCAGGCGGTGTGTAATGAATAGAAGGAAACAGAAGGGGATGGCTTATTATTTTGAAAAATCCTGAAGACATTTCTATTCTTAAAGAATTCATTTCAAGAACCACTGCCATAAGAACTAAAACACTCTTTGGTTTAAGGAAAAATTCATTGTTAGTTGTGTCTTAGTAATCAACACTTTATGGCGTGAAACGCATACTCAAACATCCTCGTTTTTCCCACTAATTTGGTGATAATTATTTAATCGTATACAATAAAACCATCTACTTCATTACATATCAACATGACTGTAGCAAACGAAGCAAGTACATCTTTGTTGTCACAAATTTTGCGAAAAATTTGTGCAAATATGTATAAAATCGCTCACCCAGTAATATTTGTAAATTTTATAGGTATATATATATATATATATATTTATATATCTATATACCTGTAGGTATATGAATTTATTGTATTTCTTTGCTCGTAGAAGTTATAACTGAATCATGAACAAGGAAAATACGTCCATAATATTATATGCGTCGGTTATTTTTTCAATAAACAGAGTCATTATCTTTTTGAGGGCTTGTTAAAACAACTAATATATTAGTTTTTATAGAACATTATGGTTACACATAAAAATAATTCTGTGAAGGATAATATATTCATTAGCAGCTATATTGGGATTATATTTTTCATGGAAGTTTATTTAGATAATACTACGCAGGAATAACTTAATGGCTACTCATCATGACTAAATCGAAAATTATTTTCGTCTTTTTGTCTAAAGTATAGAAGTATTATAGTAAACGTATTTCTTTAATTTTGTAACCTAAAAAAATCCAGCTTCAAGGTTGTCACATATATGAAAAATATATACAAATCACTTTCAAAATATTTGGCATTGCTGTACTCTTTAAAATTGAAACGAAGTTCTTTTTATGGACGTTTATTTAGGTTATAGGAACCATGCGCAAATAACTCAATAACTATATGAAAGCTAGACAGATTAGTTCAAGATTGACAAGCACTGTTATTTCATCGCGGGGCCTCTAGAAGGGTGCGTGGGCCTTTTCCTTCAAAGGCTGGCTTGCGTGTCTACCAGGTGCTATTGATGATCGACGTACCGCCCATTCTTCTTGCGGATTTCAACCTTCTCATCGACGAGGGAAACGAGGGGGCAGGTGGACGGACGGTGTCCCGACATGCGATGTGGCTAATGAGCCGCCGCCGCCTGTAATCATACGTCACTCAGGTCCTCCTACGATTCGTTATTGAGGTAGTGTTTTAGGCAGGGATGGCGGAATATCGACAAAGAGTGAATTATCGATATCGACCACTATAAAATGCACTCGTTGAACAAATCAATGATAGATTACATATTAATGAAAGAATTTGTTTTTTATATGTCTTCAAATAACCTATCGAGGAGAGGAGGCTATAGGAGCCCTAGCATCATGAACTCCACATATATACACATACTGCCCACAAACACCAGATTAGTACCAACTTGTCACACTATTCCAACTCAAGAACGGAAGACAGTAATTTCTGTCTCATCAAATGTCATCAATGTCAGTTTATCGCAGAAGAGTTATATATATATATATATATATATATATATATATATATATATATATATATATATATATATATATAGTATATATATATATATATATATATATATATATATATATATATATATATATATATATATATATATACATATATTCTTCCAGTACACGGGTGAAAAAAAGTTGCTCCAGTACACGGGTCGGGTCTCTCAGGCCCAAACTCAATATATTTTTTTTTTTATAAAAAATTTATTTTTTCTAGTTTCATTTATGTTTTATTTCGAGTTATTGAAGAGTTTTCTTTAACTTTAATAATAAGAAAACCAATTTTCTCATTTTTTTAAATTTTTAATAATTCAAATTAAAATTTATTCTTTTTTCAACATTAGTATCGAGAACAATGAAAAAATGTTTGAAAAAAAGCCTGAACAAAAAATGTCGATGTTAGGATTCTTTAAAGAAGAGGTCATATGAACTTCATCAACTAAAATAAGACAACTAATTCAACAACAGGAATAAAAAAGTTCATATGAAATATCTACTACTTTTGCTCACTACATTCGGAACAAAAAATCACTAAGAGCTATAAACATAAGAAATTATTACATTCTTTACAGTAATATTTTGTTATACGAACAATATTTCGTGTTCTAAAATTTCTACGAATTCGGGATCTAAAATTTCTACGAAGTCTGGATCGGCAATCATCATCGGTATCTACTTCGACATCCGTTTCAACTTCCTCGAACAATTTACCAAGTCTATTGACTTCAACTTCATAAGGATCCATAATAAAACAAAATATAATGTGTACTTGTCCAAAAAATTACAATAAAGACAACTAAAAAATAACTCGAATATTCCCCGAACACTTACACCAATGCACGGGTCGGGTCTGACAAGACGTTTTTCGTGATCTATCATGCCCTAAGTAAAGTAATAAACTTGACTGGAAACAATACTAATCGTTAGGGAAGGAGCCTACCGAAAGGTACAGCGGGGCCCCTCGCCCAATTCAATGACATCAGAAAATAGCGCCATAAAAACAAAGCGCACCCAACCCGTGCACTGAAAGGATATATATATATATATATATATATATATATATATATATATATATATATATATATATATATATATATATATATATATATATATATATATATATATATACATCAATTACTTTATTTTCTAACTAACAGAAGAACTCCTTTTCTGAGCATTGCATCTGCTATTCTTGAAGTATAGCAGGCATTAAAAAAAACCTCTCAACTACTTACCTATAAGTTTTTTCCAAATTAGAACTAATTCCTATACTTCTGAAAATAAAAGGTCTGAAAAAATATTTGAATGAATTAACTATAGATATGATTAATATTCGTTAGCATCACTGATGATCAGTTAGTGTTAAAAACCAAATATATATGGTGGTGAAAAAAGTGTGTGTTTGCACACACGGCAGAATGAAACTTCGGAAAAGTAGCCTTCTTGACTTGGGCCGAAGCAGCTAGTATATTATATATCAAGGATTTAGTATCCTCCAAACTACAGAAAAATTGCAACACTCGTGTAGCAGCCAAGTGTTGTCAGTGGCAGACGGGACTGGCTCCACTGTGTATGTGCCATTAGGGTACCTACAGAGTGGAGCCGGGATGTACGCTGGTACTACCAGCGTACATCCCGGGTGCCGAGATGGTAGCTTATTCGCTTACTAGATGAGTAACTGGCAGAATGAGAGGGGGCACACGTTGAAGCTTAGCGCTTTCTAGCAGGTCCAGCTTCAGTTGCTTGTTGTCATTCAATATGTCGCAGACGGGACTGGCGTAATAAAAAGGCGGTTGCAAAATGCGCAGACGCTAGCCGTTCCACATAGCTTTGAGCTATGTAAACAATCGGGGTACCAATTATATTTCTATCCATCCAGGATCCCTGCGCCCATCGAGGTAACCAGCCAGGCTCCACAGTGC